>JAMKPZ010000129.1:0-115436 GCA_024699675.1 Amphibolis antarctica
AGGGTGGTAGAAGCAACACCAACAACTTCACTAGCTCCCTTACAGGTTACCAACATTGTCGCCATCGTATACCGTCCATGACTCAAGCCACACCAACTTCCCACCATCGTAAATCGCTCTTCTTTTGACCTACTCATTACCCTCCATAAAGGTATATGCACATCGACTTGGCATTCTATTTCAAACTTTGTTTCTTATGATGCCATCTCACCTGATTACAAGCAATTTGCCTTCTATTTCTTTAAAATCCATTCCTAATAATTATTATAAGAAAATTACCTCTCCTAAATGGAAGCACACAATGAATGCTGAAATGCAGGCCCTACTTAGTAGAGAAATGTAGGAGGTGGTTGCTTGGCCTAAGGATGTACCTATTGTTGGATGCCATTGGACCTTTACTGTCAAGTATAAACCAAATGTCACTATTGATCAGCACAAAGCTTGTTTAGTCGCTCGCGGTTTTACTTAGACACTTGGTATTGATTATATTGAAATATTTTCTCCAACTACCAGACTCAATTCCATACAGATCCTCTCATTGGTAGTCAACAAAATGTGGACAATATCTTAGTTGGATGTCCGAAATGCTTTTCTCTATAGTGATTTACAAGAGGAAGTCTTTATGAAGCAACCTCTTGTGTATGTTGTTCAGGGAGAAAATCAAGTTTGTCGATTGCGAAAGACAATTTATGGACTCAAAGAGCTGACAGACATGATTTTCCAAACTTAGCTTCGTTATGATCTCTCATGGTTTCAAGAAATGTGTAATTGATAACTCAATTTTTATTAAGAAGCGGTCATTTGGTTATACCATACTTGTTGTGTATGTTGATATATGACGATGATGTTGCAAGCATTAATACAACTAAAGCTTTTCTTGCAAAGCACTTTGTTGTTAAAGCATGGGCAAACCAAGATACTTCATGGGTATCGAATTTGCATACTCAAAAGGCAAGACTCGTTCACAAAGGAAGTATGTACTTGATTTGTTGAAAGAAACCAAACTTCTTAAGTGTAAGCTAGAGCAAACTCTAAAGAGGTAAAACTACAATTTTAGGATATCACTTCTAAGTTTTATGATGATGTTGGATAGTATAGGAGGTTAATTGGTAAACTCATTTATCTTACAATTAAAAGACTAGATATTTTCTTTGTTGTAGGTCTCTTAGGTCAGTTTATGAAAGAATAAAGGATGGTTCATTGACATGATGCTTTGAGAATTCTAGTTCTTTTTTTTTTAAGAAATCTCTACCCTAATTTTATTCACCAGGCAAGTAGGTGCCTACAAACCAAAAACCAAAGGTACAAAAGGTGAGGGGGATTAGATCAAAACCCCACCAAGGAAAAAACCAAGCAAAATAGCACCAAAGGCCAAACGAAAAGAGCAAAAAAACACAATAGCCTACCATCAGACGGAAATTCCGAGCACGTGCCATGCCACCCAACGAAAGTTTTGTTCAATATCCTCAGAAGTTCCATCTCCAAAGCAAGTAGATGCCACAAAGCATCTCAACTATGAAAGTTAGGAATGCCCCATGCATCAAGCAAGATCGCGCTCCAGAGCTCCTCAGGGTAAGTGCCTTTAGTCCAGACCTGTAGATCGATGCCAACACCTCGACACACCACCCAGTTCGCGACACAATTACCTTCTTGGGGAACCCATCAAATCGATTTAAACTACTGGACCAATTCCAGCATCTCCTGCCAACATGTAATCCTAGACACATGTGGGCACGTCCCACGAAGGACCGCATCCACCAATTCTCTAGCATCCAACTCCAACAGAACATCCCTACAATTTCTACTCATAGAAAGACAAAATTCCATACCTGCTAATAAAGTCAAAAATTCTGCATGTTTCAAGTCCTCAGCTACTAATGATCCCATCGCTACCCATGCTAGCTCACCTTTGTCATTACGGAGGACCCACCCTCTAGTCGCCCTCCATTGATTGGTGAACGTGCCATCATTATTGAGCTTCCAGTGTCCCTGGTCCGACCTTTTCCACATAATCCATTGACCACAAGACAAGCCATCCCTTGGGACTTGCATGCCACTTTTGTAGGCAAGAGCGATAGAGGAGAATACCTTTTCACGGATCATACAAAATCTCTGGTTTCCCCTACCATGATGATCTTACATCTTGCCTTCCAACATTCCTAGAGAACGTTGGCCACCAAGAATTTGTAGAATTTCCGTTCATTTTTCTTGCCAGTGTATCTCAATGACCCTAGAATCCATCGTCGCCATTGGTCATTGTTATGGATCTGAAGACCCAACCAAGCACACACCCATATTCGAAATAGAAACACCAATTCGTTCTCAAAGAACACATGCGCCAACGAGTCTACCCCTTTTACCAACCTATAGCAAGCACACATAAGAGCAAGAGAAAAACCCCACCTGAAGTAAAGCTTGTTAGTAGGGAGAGCATTCCAAAATCACTTCCACAGAAAAAAGGATATCTTCATTGGTATATATGATTTCCAAAGGCCCATGTTCCAATCCACTCTAGCACGTCTCTCTCGGATAAAATTCCACACATCAACAGTGGAAAGAGTGCCATCACTTGTCGCCACCCATTCAAACCTGTCCTTGTCTTGAGAAAACTTGTGAAAATCATCCTGCAACTTATCAAACACTTCTGCTGGGATCAAGTTCCTCCAACCAGAGATGTCGAAGCGACTTAATTCCGCCAATGTTTATGATGCTAGCTGAGGATCTGTCGGACTCCAGTCCTGCCATGGGCTAATAATCCCACGTCCACCTAACTACCTCATGTGGACCTTTATTTTGCCCCACACCTCATGTAGACTATGCCATCTAGAAAAAAGGCTTATTTATTCCAATAATGGTTATCTTAATGTGGTTGCCTATTTTGATTCTAGCTATACAGGAGATAAAGGTGATAGAAGATCTAGTTCAGGATATTGTATCTATGTAGGAGGGAATCTTATGACATAGAAAAGTAAGAAACAATACATTGTTTCCAAGCCAAGTGTAGAAATAGAATATAGGGCTATGTCTTAGGCAACTAATGAATTGGTGTGGCTAAAATCCTTTCTTACTAAACTAGGAGTTCAAGTGCTAGTCCCATGGTCATGCATTATTATAATCAAATCATAATTTATATTGGGAGCAATGATACATTTCATGAAAAAATGAATTATATTGAATTAGATTGCCATCATGTTAAAAGTTAGCTGAAAGAAGTATTATCCACACACCCTACACTCGATCTTCTGATGAGCTTGTAGATATCTTCACCAAAAGTTTTACTATAGGAATGTTTAAACAATTTTGTTATAAATTGGGAATGTTCTAACTTGTACTTACAAGCTTGAGGGGGAGTGTTGGACTATAAGAGTCTGTTTATGCATTTAGAAAATAATTTTTAGGCATTTGTGTAATTGATAGAAAATGAAGAAAATTTTTATGATATGTAGGGGTTTGTTGATGTGGGGGGGTTGTCGATGTGGGGGGGTCGTCAATAAACAGGTTGGCCGACGTGTGGGGGTCACCAATGCAAGGGTTCGCTAATGCAGGAGGGTAGTCGACGCAAGGGTTCGCCAATGTGTAGGGGTTGTCGACATGAGGGTTCGTTAAGGTAGGGGTTTGCTGATGCACGAGGGTTGTTGACTCGGTGGTTCAACGAGGATGATTAGTGGCTTGCAAGATGATGTGCGAGATTGGGTGCAGGACACACAAAAGAGGGAGGAAGGTTGAGGAAAAAATTTTCAAAGGGTTTGAGGTTTAAGTGTACAAATGTTAGGAAAATTGGAAATAATTTTTCCCATTTTTCAGGAAATTTTTTTCCCCATGCACAAACCCCCCCAAAGATCTATTTAGAATCCATTTACCCAATTGTTTGTGTATATATATGCAACTATGTGCAATCAATAACACAACTTATCTTTTTCAACTAATACAATTATAACAATTAGCTTAAGCCAACTTACATTACATTTTCCAAGGAGGGATGACCAATGAAATGCATGGACAAAATGATATCAGTTAATGAAAAATAACTTATGGTTTGAGTTCAAAAAATGTAAAAAATCCCCAGTTCAACCAAATTCCAAAACCACAATCTTGTCATTCTACTTTTTTAGAATAGCCAACTTTCCAATAAAAATTACCATTTGCTACCCTTACATTTTTTCAACTATAACCTGTATTAAACTACCCTTCCATTGGTGGTATGCCATGTTCCATCATTACATATTCCATAGTTATTTGCTTTCCATGAGTTACCACATTGCCATCATAAGACTTTGTGAACGTTTTTTGAAAATCACTATGTTGAATTGTGGTCTTTAATTACCGATCATCATTGTCAGTAGCCTATTCTTCTCTCGAGCTATTACATATTGTCCTACTGATTTCCCTTGTAACTTGTAGCATAAGTTTACCATACAATCGATTCAAACACATAATTGATTCAAAAGTGTTGATAAAAGTTGTAGATATAATAATTTGTGAAGTATCTAAAACTTGCTTCAAATGTGATATCAATGCTAAAACATAGAATTCTTGACTAAAAGAAGTGGAACAAGTAAAAAGGAAGTGCAACAATATAGGATGGCTGACCTTTCAAGAAGGAATCAATAGTTTAAAACTCTACAATAAAGAGTTGAAACAGAACTGATTACTAGATTGTCTGACTTTACCATGATCAATATGGAATATTTTAGAGCAAAAATCTAAAAATAATCATATTCACCATTTCACTTTGTATGGAAGATATCAAACTTTACACACAAAGATTGAATATTAGTATTGTAAGATCAATATTTCTTCAGCTAACACAAAAAAAGATTCACTATTCTCAAAACATTTAACTAAAAAATTACTATCATATATCTTTAGTATTATCATATATTTTGTTCTGCATTACTATGGATTATATTCAGCTTCTGATCCAGCATTTAGTCTCTTTGATGAGTTTCAGCTTGGCAAAAAGCATCACATAAATTCAAAAGAGAATACCTGAGAATGCTGAGTGATAAATTAACCTCTCACTATGTGCAACAAAAGAACTAAGTTGATATGTATACCAGGATTTTTCTGTCAGCCGAAAGAACATAATGCTGCCATTCTGTAACTGCTGTGTCAGGAGGGCACATTGGACTATGACACAAAGATCGGAAATTTATTTCTCTGACCAGTCCATCATATTCATCAGCTACATGCCACTCCCCAATCTAAGAATAATAATACGTAGTATTATATTAAAAGCAGAATTTGCTTATTCAAAATAGTATTATATCATGTTGCTCAACATTAATAACAACAGAATTTGTGTATTTTATAAAATACTAAATCAAATGGCAACCCAGTTAAGCAGGCTTGGTGTAGGTTAGATCTACCCATAACAATATCACAGTTATCACACAATCTTCTTTCATGCATCCTATAATTCAAAATCGACAACAAACCCGACTCATCCATGAAGATAAGAAGTTTAATGTCATGGGATCAATGTCTCTGGAACATGCAGTCCACCCATTTAGAAGAATGGGTGACCGCATGTAATAGAGAGAATGTTCAGTTCCCGTTAACCTCAACTGAGCCGCCTCCTATGTATATATCAATGTCAAAAAGGGTTATTGAGTCTATGTCTCTGCATATCTACCAAATTCAAACATTTATAAAATCTAAAAAGGCTAAACAGTTTCAAAATCTGAATCGCACCAGCCAATCAGACTGGGAACCAGCAAGCCCGTCAGCTTAACAGGGTTAAGCTCAACCCAATTGGCAGTAGAACCTACCAGTTTTAGATTGAACTAGTTTGCTGCAATATTATTTTTACTATTTCAAAATTTATTTTACTAGAACAATACTCCTGTACAAATCATTCAAAGTCAAATTCATCGGAATGGCTATATCAAAATTTATCTTAAAATCATGAAAAAACTAAAAAACAGGAAAACACATGTTATTTTACATCAAATGATCCTATTTCATTTATTTCATAATTTCAATCCTCTTTGCAACAAATAAGAATCTTGAGAAAATGATTACATAGATTTTTTGCAATAATTTAAATAGTTTGGTGCACTTTGAATCTTTTGATTTTTGTGAATTTGTTATTCTGTTTTTTCCTAATTTTCCTTGTTCTTTCCGAATTTTCCTGATTTTTCTTATGCATATGTAATATTAAATTATTTCACTATTTATGATAACGTGCTGATGTCACCAAATATCCCTCTATTCCACTTGGTTGATCTCCAATTTGGTTCTGAAAATATTTTCTACATTAATTGAATTTGAATTAGATATCCACTTTACAATATGATATCTTTACAGCTAAAAATGGCCTAACAAGCCTGTCCCCACACATTCCACCAAAGAAAAAATGAGCACACTTGTAGAACTTTGAAAAGATAACAAGGGGAACATTGCAATACTTACACATTAGAAATGTTAGTGAGAGGGTTACATGTGTGTTTAGTTGTATATTGTCTATCATGTAGTTGTTCTTTCTATGTAGCCTTTATATTGAGGGACCTTATATTGGTTAATGGACATATTCTACTTTCACCCAATTCTTGTCTCTGCAAAGAATCAAAGCCTAGGTTTTTCAAAGAGCAAAAGAAAGTAGGAAAGCTCTAGCCACTATTTCCATCTTGTTATGGTGGTGATGATGAGACTTAAACCCTAATTTCCATCATTTCCTTTCCATGTACGTTGAGTCTTCTACTCATCCTCCCAAACCCTAGTAATCTTACCCTACCGGTTGTAGCTACTAGAATTGATGAGTCAATGCCATTGACCTTGGTTTGCATATTGCCAAGAAACTGAACATTTCTTTTCCCAAAATTGCAGTGATATAGATTGGGCTGATGTTGGAAGCCCTTTTGGGGTTCATCCAATCCCTACCTAGTAGTTGAGGGAGCAGAGAGAATATGGGCTACGTTTTTTTTTGAAGATTATCATTAAAAGGCTCATTCATGTAAGCACAAATAAGCCAAGTCAAACACAAGATAGTTAAGTCTCACAAAAGGATTACAAAACAAGGCTAGGAGGCAAAGATTAAACATTATCACCCTCCATAAGGTCCACTCAGTTGCCTACATTAAGATTACTTAGCATGGTAGTCAGTGGAGATGTGATCCTGGGCAACAAGAGGTTCAGGAAAATGACGTTAGCAATAGCATCAGTAGGATGCAAATCTCTGTTGGTGGAGTGATCTACCCAACAAGTGATGAGGTTGAACACTTCTGAAATAAAGCAATCCAAAGTAATATGAGAGTTTCTAAAAACAACATTATTCCTGCACAACCAAAGATAATAAAGAAAACCAAAAATCACAAAGTACCAATCTTTGAAGGAGAGAATAAGAGCGCGGTTATATAGGCATTAATAGTGAATAAGAGAATATCATTGGAAAGGAAGCGATTGGTATAGATTGAATTTAGCTAGAAATGTCTAGAAAATGGACAAGTGAAGAAGAAATGCACTGATGATTCAATTGCTTGGCCACAGAGTAGGCACGTTGGGTCTCCATTCCAGCCTTTAGACAAAATATTATATCTTGTAAGGATTTTATCTTGAGTAGCTAATCAGAAGAAAATTTTGGCTTTTAAAGGGGCTATGGTTTTCCAAACCAGTTTAAATAACGGAAATTTGACTCCACCATCGGGAAGAAAGTCATCACAAGACTTGCAAGAGAAAATACCATTATCTTTAAGTAGCCAAGTCACATTACCAGGATCAGAGGAGAGATTAATAGGAGATAATAAATTGTAAAAAGCAGCAAAGGAAGAGGTAGAGTGAATCACCAAGAGCAGTGATTTTCTTATTAGGAATTAAAGAGTAAATATTAGGGAAACAATGCTTAAGAGAATATGGGCTACGTGAGTTATAATTAAATGCATTTGTTTCCTTGACCCAAAAGTCTCAGAAGGTGCTTGGAAAGAAAAAGGAATAGCAAAAAAATATCCCAAGCAACTCTAAATCCAAATCTCCAATGCTTACTGACAACAAAAAGACAAATCAACAATGACAAAAAATGTTCCACTCAAGCCTCTCACCCAAAAGTCTCAGAAGGTGCTTGGAAAGATAGATCCGAAAGAAAAAAGCCCAAAAAAAGTCAATCAAGGCAGTAAACATTTGTTTACTTGACTGATTGGGAATTTAAGCCCTGAAGCAAGCTATTAACAGTGTGTTTGGCAAGCTGGGCCTCAATGAAGAAAGGGTCTGGGACAGTGGGGGAATGAAAAAGTCCTAGATTGTACTAGCATGTCCTTATGATTTAAAACAAAGGATGAAAGCCAAGTGCATTGAAGCATCTCCCTTAAAAATAGTTTTCCTGCTGAAATCTGACAAATCCACACAAGCTCAACCAGGGAGGTACTTTCAGAAGTGAAAGCTTGGCTAGATAAAAAGAGAGATCTAATCGTCACCTAAACAGAGGATTAATTGCCTTGAACCAGTCAACTTCCGGTTGTATCTGACTTTGAAATGCAATCATGAAATGATCTTATCTTAGACCATGCTTTTGATAAGAACAATAGCATATTTATTTTATGTATTGAGCATACTAGAACTATCTCACGAAAGATCAAGGTCCAAAAAATAGGATAAAGATTCTTTATCATCAAAGATCTGTGAGCTTAGTCCAATATTCAGGTCAGTTTTCATTGACGTGTACTGGTCATCCAATGATCATTTTGGAGAGAGAAACCCTCAAAGTTATGGAACGTGCATCATTTTGGGAATATTCACGACACCATCAAAGCTCATAATGCTTAGAGGAATTTTTGAAGATCCTCCCCACCCCCCAAAGTGAAACCCTATGACTACATCTTCTTGAATCGCTCAGTGATAAAGGAGGTAGGGATGCAGAGACAGCGACGGGTAGTGCACCTTTCATCTTGAACTGATCTCAGTGCCTATCAGAAATCAGTATGGTCTACCTCGCTACATCATATTGGTTGAATAATCATGTTTCTCACATCAATCAATCCTGTATCTCCCACTTATATGGACCGGGGCACAATTTCACCAAAGCTGAAAAAAAACCTCTGGATTTGTATTCCTTAGAAAACCCCCTTCATGAGCAGATTAATATGAAGCAAAGGGACATCAAATCAGCTGTGGACTTCATCATATTATTCTATAGAGCTGCTACCTACCACCAACCTTCCCTATGGCAAGAACTACCTCTCCTCCTCTAGAAGCCTGGCATGCCTTTTGTAATATACATTAGCTAATGTGGACCAATCATGACCAATGATATGTGTGATCCGACTATAATAGCCCATGTGTCCTGCTTTTGTTGGTGCAACCAATTCCACCATTGAAGATACTAATAAAGAATGCTGCAATGGCCTCATTGGTGGTCAAATGTGAATTCTTCTCAACCAACTCAACCCACAGAAATCCTCAAGTTCACCAAGGTGAAAGGCTTTGTTTTCTAATTTGTTTCCAAGGAGGTTCACCTCCAATAACGAAAATAGGCAAACGATGATCCAATCAGCAACCACCCCAATCTGTTTGATGCTCCCAATGCATGCAAGCACTCCAAGAACCAAGGTTATTAAGGCATCTATAAGCCAAACGACAGCTAAGGTCCCTCAAGCACCTAGGAACCTGCTCAGGCAGTGCTTAGGTTCCCCTATTTATTTTTTTGATTATATATATTATTACATTATTATTCTACATATATATTATTCTGTAATTTTATATATAAAATATACATGTATATATACAGAAATGCAAGGGAAAAAAATTCAATCAGAAATTTCCAACACCAATATATCTACATGTCAATACCATAAGTTCTATGATTAAAAATTAAAAATATGTAGAATTGTAGTCAACAACTTACACTTAGATTTGAATCATTTCTTTCAGCACGATACTCATCTATAAGTTTAGAAGTATCACTCAGCAACATAGTTGCAAACTTTTCAGATGTGCATGGGAAGATATCCTACAAAACAGGTTTCAATGACCTTTGAAAAAAGATTCTAAGATCAAACACCAATCAAAAATGATTTCCAATAATCTCACATCGACAATGCTAACTAGAACTTCCTCTTTAACAAATGCTTGGAATTTTACAGCCTCAGAGAGGTCATTTTCAGTAATACGTATATTTCTGTGACTTCCTCCAATTGAGCTACTGTATGCACGCAATGCTGATTGTGCTGTCTCCTAATTTAACATTCAGAGTGAAGAAAACACAATGAGAACAATGTTATATATGGGAAGAATAAGAAAAAAATTAGAAATGAAACGGTTGGTGCAAAAATGATCACAGAGAACTGAGAATAAGAAGTTTTAGCACAATAATAAAGCAGTGCTTCTGAAGTAGGTTCTTAGGTTTCCAGGAAGTGCATTTTATGGTGTAACAATGGCCTTAGCAGATATTATGGGTATTACTGATACCACTTGGAAAATTTGGCACAAGCCACTTCATTTTCTCCTCTTGAAGGACTGCTAAACTTGAGATTTACATTTGATAGCTTTTGAAATTTTTTCTTTTAAGAACTGATGCTACATTCTAGACAATATGGGCTTGTACATTCACCATTGTAGCCCTGAATGAGGAAAAATGGCAAATTACACGTATGTGGAAAGCGTCTGCAAGAATGGATTGCAGAGAACTGGGAATAAGGATTAGCAGATAAATAAAGTAATTCTTTAAGTGGATCCAGAAGTAGGTTTCCAGGCAGCTTAATTATTATGGTGCCAACTCCCAAGGTATCTAGGCCTTAAGTTAGGGCACCTTGAGAAACTAAGTGCCTATTGAAATATCCTTTTTTAAAATTGGCATGCATATATTATATAGAATTGTACATATTTAATAATATTTATGTATACTTTTAGCTATATCATTTCCTAACAAACATCGGAATACATAAATAATCCTAAGATAACATCAAAATAAGAAGTATAATAATACTAATACATATTTCAATAATACTCCATCAAAAAATATATTTAAGCTTTTTATATGGAAATATATTTAATGGAATGAATTTGACAAAAGATCCATTTAATTAAAACAAACCTATACAAGCATCCAAGCACAAACATATCATGCCTAGACACCCACCTTAAAAACCATGATAGGCAGTGTATTTTATGGTGCAACAATCATGGAATCATATATTAATTAGTATCAATGAAATGTTGCCAATATGGATCGGCTTATGGAGAAAGAATTTTATAAACATAGGCCTATCAGTATGAGATAGATTTCAACCTATATCAACAAAATTTTGATCAAAACTTATTGATACAGCTGGAAAACTTCAACCTATTTACTTGCTGCAACTCTTCTTTCTGCTCTCTCCATTTGTTGTCCATGGGGTTTTCTTTCATATATTCTTCTTTAGTATTTTGTTATTCCTCTTGTCTAAAATAACTTATACTAGTTGGCACTATGGTGGATTATATTCCCACCTATTACCATACCATTTCCCAATTGCTTTTCAACCTAAGCACCTTGTCAAGACACACATATCTAGGAGGTATTTGTGCTACTTGAAATGGTGGGAAAAGAAATCTCTGGTAAGTTTAGAATTTATAAAAAGTGATGGAAAATACTTTTCTTTTGGAGTATTTATATATCTATTGGAAAATGACAGGATTTGAAATTTTAGTGTTTGCACATATTTAGAAATTTGAAGAGATTGAAATAATAAAAATTGAATTACCTTATATATTAATGTGATTAACCAAAATTTCCATATAATTATTTTTATATTTGAAATTAATAATTACCCTTATTTTTAAAAATTAAAAAGATGTTAATAAAAGAAAACATAAATTAATCAAACACTACATAAAAATGTTACATGAAACTGAAACATAACATTTCAGCCATTTCCTTCAACAAAGATTTGGTTCCCTTACAACTACCTTTGTTGTGAACTTGTGATCTTCACCAAATTGATCTCTGGTGCCATAGGATTATGAATTCTTTTGAACTAAATGCAAACATGAGTAGTTTGAAATCTCACACAAGCAAGACCATTGCATTTGGTTCTTTCCTCCACAATCCTTGATACCAGAATCCCCACCACACTAATAACATTGCTGTCAAATGCCACCAATAGATTCTTCCTCTTTGATGGTGCATCCTCATTGTTTGAGGGCATGGACCTTATTGACCCCTTCTCCCCAACCATTGTCCCCATTTCATTCCTCATCCATTGCCACCAAATCCCAATCTCAGCCCCTTGATGAGGACCTCTTCTACAACTTCACCTTCCTCTCTCCAACTCCCAAAGCTTTGGTTAGAAAGGAGATGACTGCTGTAGCAGCAAAGATCTCCCAAGGATCACCTGCTCCCTCCAAATAGATTTCCAGGGAGAAGTGGGGTGTTAGGGTTAGGTATGCAAGGGAGGTGGCATTAGGATCAATTCAGTGAAGATGATGAGAGAAAAAGAGGTTGAGAGAATGAACATGAGGAATTGGCAATGAGGGTTAGGAGAACCAACACAAAGGAGTTTTCTAGCAATTTTGTAGAGGTGGAGATGGAAAATTTCACCCATCCCACATCTTATACGACAGAAATGGTGTGAATTCCTTTCTTTCCTTTTCTTCATGTACAAACACTTCAATCTGGACAGAATTACTTTCCTTCCATGTCCTCGTGCACCATTCCTATATGCATAAACATCCCTTAGTATCTCCCCAATGCTTTCCACCTCATGCTTCCTTCAATCAATGAATCACTCTCAAAGAAGTGATACACTCTTCATAGAATGGGATCAGACATTTAGCAAGACAATGGGGAAAATGAATAAGGCCTAGGATGGCCTATTTTTACTACAAGCTTCATTTGGATTTTGCCTGCCATTTTTGATGATAAAGAATTCTAGCTTAGGTCAGAGATTATCAGGTTAATTCACATATTTAATTCAGGAACTTTTTTACCTGATTTTTTTTTAATCTCGTTTTTGCAACCATTTATGGTTAAAATTGAATATATCTTGGCCATGTTAGCCTAGATCGACGGTTATTTCAGTTAGATACAAATTTTTTGTTTTTCAACAGATTTCATCTCCCTTTTTTGAAACATCTGCATTACTGGATGAATTTGAATAGATCTTGCAACATTTAGTTGTCTAACATAAATCTAACAAAATTATTATGATAATTTATATTTAAGAAACAATTATTATGGTAATTTTATATAGTCGTCTTTGCATTTTTGTAATTTACAGAATTAGTCGATAAAATTAATAATATATTGCCCATAGCTCTAAATTTAATTCTATTTCAAGGGTTTTTATGTATTTGTTCAAGAGCTAATTATAATATTCAGAATTTGTTCTCATTGTCTTTGATTTTCCTAACTGATTATTTCTTATTTTTCTGATTTTATCATTGATTTATAGATATTAAAGTTGTGGTATATTGATTTTATCAATTATTTTATTAATAATAGAGTAGGAATTGCACCAATCAAAGATAAGATAAGAGAAAATCAACCAAGTGGTTGGTCATATCCTTAGAAGACAAAGAAAGGCACTAATTGAAAGAGGAGAACTAATTAATGTAGAAAAAAATTTAAAAAAGTAGAGGTAGGTTTAAAACTACTTATATACAAAATTAAAGATACATATTATTAAAATGAAAATACAAGCCTTAGCCTTTTTAATTTTCTATACATACATATATATGTGTGTGTGTGCCCGCACATGTAATACTATTGAATGCATATATTAGTATTATTACACTTTGCAATTTGATATTATCTTGGGATTATTTATGTATTTGATTGTTATTTAAGATATAATAGAGCTAAAAATATACATAATTATCATAAAATATATAGTAAATAGCATTATGCATATAAGTTCAAAAAATAAGTATTTAAATGGGCTTTATGGTGCCTAGGCTTACGACCCTAACATCTTGGTGCCTCGATAATTTTGTTTCATCCCTCCAAAACCATGTCAAGTTGATGTTGGAGGAATTTCGTTGCTCATACCAAAGAATTGGAGATTTTGAAAAAGTCAATTGAACAAGATTTAGGAGGTAAAGGTAGAGAGACTTTGAAAGAAGGAAGACGATTATCTGAAGATCTTCCCAAACAACATGTGTCTTAGACCAAAATAATTGTAGATCAATGCACATTTTATCTGCTCAAAATCAGGTTCAATACTGTGCATAATTTTGCATGAAAACAGGTAATATAGATTTACCTGGTGATATCATGCTGGCAAATGGGATTTTTGATCCATGTTGGCAAAATATTGTGAATACAGAACAATGCATGATTCCATGCTCTAGAGTCTAGACAAATTATAAAAGGTGTGTTGAATGATAATAAAAATCTAATCATGGACTATAGGATATGTACCATCATGATGGATTTACATAGGCCCACCAGAATGAAAATACAGGCCTTAGGTGAGTTTATAAATTAAATGCTTTGCAACAAGATATATTTCACATCATGTTGTTATGATTACTGATAAGTTACAAAAGGTGAATTGAACAATAATAAATATCCAATTGTACACTATGGTGTGTGCTTATCATGATGGATTAATGCAGAAGTCTGCCAGAATTAAGATATGGGCCTTACATGAGTTATAAATTAAATACTATGCAACAAAATATATTTCAAATGCAAAAGAAAAGAACAAGATATACCATTCCAAGTTTTCAAGATATGGAAGTTTAACCTGTTTCTCAGCTTCAAATGCTGTTTCATAATTATTTGCAGCTCGTTGCAAAGTCCTCAATGCATGATTTCTATTCCAAAATGAAGCAAATTTATATCTAACTCGACCTGAAATTTGAGAAAAATAAGTTTTTAAATGCGTGTTGTATTATTTTAAAAATGTTACTATCAAGAAGAAGAAGAAGAAGAAGAAGAAGAAGAAGATTGTATTATTAACATAACATGAGACCTCTATTTATAAAGGTTACATAACACACAAAATAACTTTAACAATGTGAGACTAAACTCACACACACCTAAACCTTAATACAACATTTGCTTCAACATGTCGCCTCAAATTGGAACATCCAACTTGTTATAAATTTTTTTTAAAAACTTAATAACTTAGACAAGTACATACATAAAAACTTCAAAAACACAACATTTTTCTAAACACATGCACTTGTATCGCACATGTCATCTCATTTTATTCTCTTCTTCTTTGTCTATTTGTCTTCTTCCTCTATAACCCTAACAGGTGTAGGCAATGGTAGTTGATTTGGGGAGTAGAAAAAGGGAACTGTGTCAGCGAGATATAGTCACCTACTAAAGAAGTAGATAAGTCCATTGATGACGCAAATGAAGGAGAGTTGCCCATCTATGGATGAGTAGAGGAAAGTTGCCTGTTTATTGCAAGTGAAGGAGAGTCAATTAAAGAAAATGGTGGTAAAGAGAAGTTGCTTGATGACAAAAGTAGAAGAGTAGATCATCTACTAGTAGTGTCACTTAGCTATACATAAGCAAACAAGTCACTCGACACCATGAGCAGAAAAGGAGCCACTTGCAAAAGAGGCAGAAGTGCCACTAGGGTTTGTGGTGAGGAGGAGCTACATGAGCTGAATGTATGTCACACCATTCTCTAGGACATGAGTGAAAGAGAAGTTATCTGTGGAAGAGACAAAACAGAGGATGGAGGCAACAAAGAACTAAGGAGATATGGCTTTCATAGGAGCCATACAAAGAAACCCTAAAAAGAGGGCATGAAGGAGATAGATGGTTGGAAGGAGGGTGTATCAAGGATCCCTCCTCCCTACTTAGGATTTTTTCTCTACTCGACTTTCCAACTTGAAACTCTGATACCATATTAAGAATAAGATGAAGAAAAAGATCATATTACTAATACAACATGATGTCTCTATTTATAGAAATTGCATAACACACACAAGATAACTTTAACTAATGTGAGACTAAACCCACACACATCTAAACCTTAATACAACATTTACTTCAATAGTTACAATAGTATCAAGCTAAATTTATGCAAGAGAAAAAACAATGGAGCATGGTGAGCTTGCTCATTTGCAAGATATAATGCATACAAAATGGAGAAACTGGTATTCTCCCTTCTCCTAATGGAAGCTGCTCATTACCACCTCTCAATATCCATCAATAGCTACAGCCATCTGAGAACAAACTCCATCTTAAAATGATCTTGTAGATGAATGTTTGTTTAAAGAAGCTGTTAAAATAGTAGTGCATGGGCACTTCAGTAAATTTCTATTATTGTAAACCCTAGGATAAAGGGTTTTGCACTTCTCCTTGAATCAACACAATAGAACATTATCTTTCTGGCTCACTCAACAGAAGCCCTCTCTCATCTTTCATGATGCTTGCTAAGAGCTGGATCTAAAGCAACCAGCAAATAAATGGACCCTACGAATCTATTCATCATTGCTAGCAGAAAAACTAACACAACTACATATCTATATAAGTTGCTTAAACCAATGCCAAGTGAACCTGCTTAAAACAACGCCAAGTGAACTGAATGAATACTGGTTTAACTTCAGGGAGAACATGTACATGTTGTAATCGCACACGAGAAGATCGAAGAATGGGGGAGGAGGAAGAATAAAGACCAATCACACAAGAATAAAAAGATTTTACGTAATTCAACTTTAGTCTACTTCACAGGTGTTGCAGTGGCACTCTTCACTATCGTTGCATTACAGTTTACAAGTTACAATATATATATAAGGCATATAAAAAAACCTAATAACTTATTAAGCTTAATAAGCCCAATAACGACTTAGGCAAATAAAGGAGACTTACAACTTAAACAGTCTCCACACATATATAAACTCAACAATCTCCCACTTAGAAACTGTTACAAATTTGCCCATCATGAAACTTGTAACCCTACCACCACACCATGCCTCCATTCTTCAAGTAACTTGGAGGCCAACTAGGGCTATACACAGCCTTAGTTTCTGTGTACTGACAGTCTTAATAAACATGTCTGTTAGATTTTTGTTTCCTATTATCTTCTATAGTGTTAGACTTCCCTCTTCAATCAGCTCTTTGATGAAATGGTATTTCACTCTGATGTGCTTAGTTCTACTCTTGTAATTTGAATTTCTTACTAAACAGAGAGTACTTCGACTGTTATTGTGCAGAATACTCCCATTAGCTCTCATCTTCAATTCTACCAGAAAACTCTTGAGCCAAATTTGCTCTTTTGCTGCTTTTATTATTGCTACTAGGGGAGTGACATACAATGTACCAATCTTATCTCCCTTAGCAATTACCATGACTTTTCTGGAAACCTTCTACTTTCCACTTCCATGTGAAATAATGCATCCTGCATCATCCAACTAGTCTATAGAGATTAGATTCTTTGACAGATTAGGAACATGTTTGACATTTTCTGACTTCAGGTAACACCATTGTGAGATTTGATGTAAGCATCATAAATTCTCATAATATCTAATGCTCTGCCATATGCTAGATAGACTTTTTTTCTCTATTTTTCTATAATTCTTTAAAAGTCTTCTGAGATTGGTAGAGTAGAATGAAGCACTTGAATCAATTATCCATAATTCAACGAAACTATTAACTGTACAGGTCAAAACAACTGCAATTTCATCACAAACTAAATTTACGACTCCTTTGCCATTACCTTGACTCTTTTTGGATGCTTTACATTGATTTTTGTAGTGCCCCTTCTGATTACAGTTTCAACAAGTTATGTATTTTCTACTTTTGTTTCTTTCCTTTGACTTTGAATTACTTCTGTTTCCACTTCTTTGCTAACTCCTTTCTCTAGACTCAACACTTAAGGCTACTCCTAAAGTGCTAGACTATGGGTTTCTTTTCCTTCGAATGTCTTCACTCAGAATTAAGTCTCTGATATCTATTAGCTTCAGTTTCTTATGCCCTAGAGAACTGCTAACACCAGTGACTACTGTAGACCAACTTTTTGGTAAAGAAAACAACATAATTAAAACCTTAACTTCATCATTGAAATTAATCTCAACCGAACTCAACTGAGATATGATAACATTAAATTTGTTGATGTGATCTACCATACAACTACCTTCCTGTATTTTTAAATTAAACAATCTTCTCATCAAATACACCTTATTGGAAGCAAATGACTTCTTATACATATTTGAAAGAGCACTCATCAAATCTGTAGTGGTTCTTTTCTTAGCAATGTTGAATGCAATATTCCTCGCTAAATACAATTTGATCACACTCAAGGCATGTTTGTCTAGCAACTCTCAAGTATTTTGATCCATTTTTTCAAGTTTTGTTCCTAAAAGAGGCTTATGCAACTTCCGTTGATAGAGGTAGTCCTCTATTTGCATCTTTCAGTACCTAAAATCGTTGCCATTGAATTTATCAATTTTGAATTTTCCATCTTTTACCATTTTTTGTTTAACAATGCAAACAATGACGAAAAAACAAACACAATTTTCACCTTGTGAACCTTTATACGCGCGTGATCCATAGCACCTAACGCTCGACCCTTGTACACCCAAAGATTTGAGCATAAGCCGAGACAGACCTGCGATGCCCAGCCCCCCTACGCACCTGCGAACATTCACACTTGTCGGATGGAGCATCTTCCACTCTGGTCTGTGCAACTACAAGACTCCAGCAAGCCTACACATGCACGTTAGATGAAGCGCCTTGTGGTGGAAGGGTCACCAAACAGAGGTGTAGCCTCCTACATCATTGGACCACTGGACAAAGGTGACGATCCCAACAAGAAGTTGGTCTTCCTTCTACGTGAGACTGCTGGTGAAGCTTTTCCCTCATGCGTCACCTCCTTCCTCGTGTGACAGATCTCCTCGAGCAAACCCTAGCTCCATGCACCTACAGATAGTGCGTCTTCCTTGTGCACAGTTGTGCACAAATGACAACCTCTGCACTGTTGCACATAGACGACGACCCCTCCATGCGGAAGCGCATAGTCGACGACCCTTCCACATAGTCGCGCACAATCAACAACCTCTCCTCACGGGAACCCTAGTTGCCAACAGACCTTTTCTCACATGATCTTCTCACCTCAATGAGGCTCTAATACCAGTTGTAATCGCATACAAGAAGATCGAAGAATGGGGGAGGAAGAATAAAGATCAATCACACAAGAACAGGAAGATTTTACGTGATTTGACAGAAGCCTACTCCACGGGCATTTCAGTGGCTCTTTTCACTATCGTCACACTAAGGTTTACAAGTTACAACACAATGTGTGTCTTCACCATACAGTCATTAAGGTCCTATATATATTCATGCTACCTCTTTTTAGAAAAGGTCATAAACATGTGCAGTAATGTTGGGACATGGTTATGTATTATCAAGCTTGAGGATCAATTTTAGACTAGAATTGCAGCAATAGGCATAATAAAAGTCACTCATCCCCATTTTACCCCACTTCCCTTGGTCTATATATAGATTACTAATTGCAACCTCTGATTCATTATGAAAGAGAATAAAGTCCAAGATCAATTGAATTCTCTTTTCCTATCTCATCCTACATGTATTGGGACATGGTAAATGTTATCTTTTGGCCAACCATGTGTAGCACGACCCGACACGGTTTGTTGTGGGTCGTGCCTAGGCCGAACTCCTAGGTAGTTCGTGTTATATCAGTACAATACAAATTTCAGCACGAAATAGACACGGCCCAGCCCAGCACGAGACTACGAGATGGGTTGTCGAAAGGGGTGAGGGGGACTGCTGTGTGGGCCGGCAAGGGGAACGGTCGTCGGGTTGCGAGTATGGTGGGGACCGGTCACTAAGTAGTGCGGCAGGCAAGGTGAACGGTCGTGTGTACGGGCGGGTGGGCTGGGGAACCATGCCTGGGCCGGCCGTCGGGTCATTGGGCTGGCAGTCGGGTCGCGACGTCAGGTCTCGGGAAGAAGAGCAGAAGAGGGGAAGGGAAGAACTGAAAAAGAGGAGAGAAGAAGTGAAGACTGGAAGAAGTGAAGAACTGAAGTCTAAAAAAAAGAATAAGAAGAAGAGGAAAAGCCGAAGTGCAATGGTTGGCCAGCGTCACGACGTGCAACGGTCTAGTCCTCAGGGTCGGCACGCAATTGGCGGGGCATGCAACAGGCAGGACGTGCTACCATTGTTGTGCGTGCAATAGGCAGGACGTGCTGCCACTGCTGCGCGTGCAACGGGCAGGACGTGCTGCCACTGCTGCGTGTGCAACGGGCGGCTAACTACCGAGTCCAATAGTTAACAGGCGGCCCGCTTCCACACAACGGACGGTTGGCTGTCGCGTCCAACGACCAAAGAGCGGCCCACTTCTACCCAACGGGTAGCCGACAACCAGGTGCAACGACTGACTGCCGCATCAATTTTTCTTTATAAATTGAGGGAGTTTGGTTGATTCTTTTTTCACCCAACTCCTCATCTCTTCCACTCCAATCTCAAATCTCATATCTTAATTCTCAATTTTCAATTTCTCAAATTTTCTCACTCAATTCATATTTCATAAATCACAAACAATAGTCTACCACCAAGGTCAAAGTTCTAGAGGCTATGGATATTCTCAAGAAAACTTTCCTGAAGCTGAAGTAACGCCGTCAATAGAGACTATTAGAGCTTCAACTTCAACTGTGCCACCAAGAAATCTCGGAAGAGAGCTTTCATCTGGTCAAAGTACACAATAATAATGAAAGCTATGGCGGACAACACTTCAAAGGAACGAGTCTTCTACAACCTTTGTAACGCTGACTTCTCTTGCAAAACATCTGATAATACAGGTCATTTAACTAGACATATTAATACATGTGAAAATAGGAATAAGAATAAAACTATTCAAACTCAACTTTCTTTTACTCCTGAGGGTAGTGTTAGCTTATGGACTTATGATTCTCAAAGGACTAAGGACATGCATGCTAAATTTATTTATCAAAAAGATTTACCAATAAGTTTTGGAGGAAATAAACATTTTTATGGATATATTAATAAAACATATTGTCCACAATATAAACATGTATCTAGAAATACTATTATGTCAAATATTATGAATTCATTTAATGTACTTAGATTAGAACTTATTAATGTTATGAGTACAATAATGACATGTATAGTATGCACTTCAGATATTTAGTCGGGTAGAACTAAGGATGGATACATAGCTATAATTACACATTATATTGATCAAAATTAGATTTTACAAAAAAGATTAATAGGATTTAGAAAAATTCAATATCCATATACTACTGAAACAATTTTTGCAAACATTATAGAAATTTTTGATTTATATGGAATTAGAAATAAAATAAGTAGTATAACTTTTGATAATGCAGCTAATAATACTGCAACAATACTAATGTTTAAAATTAGATTAAGTCCATTAAATGATTTTAAATTGTATTACATAATTAATATTATTGTACAATCAAGTATAAAAGAAATTGAAATTTATATTGAAATTGTTAGGGATGCTGTAAGTTTTATAACTAGTTCAGGAAAGTGACAGTAACAATTTGATGAAACGTGTGATTCTTTTGAAATGTCGTATAAAAAATTCTCTTTAGATATTCAACATAAGTAAAATTCATTATATTTAATGTTAGAAAGTGTATTACCATATAAAATTTCAATAATGTCTATGTATAATCATCATTGTGATGATTATCAATAATAATTAAGTGATGATCATTTTAAAATTGTAAAATATTTTGTGAAATTTTTAAAATAT
The DNA here is from genome assembly GCA_024699675.1 of Amphibolis antarctica. Classification (NCBI taxonomy): domain Eukaryota; kingdom Viridiplantae; phylum Streptophyta; class Magnoliopsida; order Alismatales; family Cymodoceaceae; genus Amphibolis; species Amphibolis antarctica. Next base: position 21,636 of record JAMKPZ010000129.1, read on the forward strand.
TTTTATGATGCAACTGTTACATTATCAAGAATTTATTATTCTACATCTGTCTATACATTGCATTATTTATATGATATTTCACGAGTTTTTAATAAATATGAGACATCCATTTTTCCAACCAATAATAAATAGGATGAAACAATTTTAAAAAAAATATTGAAATGAAATCCTTACATTATATATTTTGAGTGCATGCTTAGATTCTAAATGTGTAAAATAAGATATGCTATTAAATTAATTAGGAGAATACAAAGAAGTTTAGGTGTAGATTTAGGATTAAATGTTAATGCAATAAAAGAACAATTAAATTAAATGTTTGATTTATATGCACAAAGATATAGATTAAGAATAAAATATTTTTCTCCACCAATGTCTACAATACCAGAATCAAATGTTGGACTATTTTCAGATTCTTGGGCATTTTTAAGAGATCCAAGATTTGATAAAGATATTCCAATATCATCACCATCATACAATTATAATCCTATAATATTTAGACAAGAATTAATTAATTTTAATTCAACCAATCACCAATCATTATTATTTACTCAACATTCTAACTTAAATACATTTGATTTTTAAATTGGTGGAGGCAACAATCAATGATTTTTCCAATATTATCAATAATGACAAAGGATTTATTAACAATTTCAATGTCTTCAGTAGTTTATGAATAGATTTTCAGCATAAGTAACAACGTATTTGATGACCGAAGATGCAAACTTAAAGAAGATATAATAGAAACATTAATGTATGTAAAAAACTGGAAGTTTGCTTGACTCCGTGAACAATATCAAGTTGAAGAATTTACAGAGCAACTCTCAAACTTAAATATTTCATAATTAAAACATTGTAATTTTTCAATTTATAATTTTTTCAAAAATGTAATTTAATTTTGTTGTAAAATGTTTTTAAATGTAATTGTAAATTTATAATAATGTAAATATAAAATATGTAATTCATTAATAAATAAATAAAATTAATTTAATTATATGTATTATTGTCTTATTTATTAAGTTGTTGAAGGTTGAATGTTGTCATGTTAATTGTTGAATTAAATTTAAATATTGATGGTTGAATACTTGAACGTTGAATGTTGTTATTTGTTAATTAAATAAATATTTTTTTAAAATTTAATTATTTAAATATTAAATACATATAAATTAATTAAAAAATCGTGTCGATTAATATTGTGCCGTTGACCAACACAAATAGTATTTTTTGTGCCAACAGGCCATGCTTGAGTCGACCTATTGGCTTTGTAGGCCGTGTCGGCACGACACAATTAACATGTATAACCATGTGACCGAAGGTTCCATTGTGAAATACTAGAACAAGTTAATGTATAGATATTGTTGTGACATAAAGGGGCAATTTGGTCCTTTTAGGTCTTATTGTGAAATATTAAAGTGTCATCCCTAGTGATAAGTATTGGACTGGAATTTTCTTTACACCACCGCAATTTCCTCTTTGAACCATCGAAATTTCTTCCAAGCACTACTAGAACTTCCTCTGCACCACCAAAATTTCCTCTCCGAACCATTAAAACTTCCTCTACACTATCGAAATTTTCTCTGTGTACTGCCTAAACTTCATCTGCACAACCAGAATTTTCTTTAAACACCATTGAAACTTCTTCTACACCATCGGAATTTCCTCCAAGTACTATCAAAACTTTCTCCAGCGAACCCGCACCACTAGAAAACTTTTCTAGAAAATCGGCTCCTGAAGAATTATATACTAAGTTGGGCATTTTTGATATATATACTCCAACTTGAGGAGTGTTGTGATTAAAGTAGCTTTTTGGTCTTTTTAGTTCTTACTTTGACGTAGTTATGTACAAAAAAGCCCAACAGTGGAATACAATCTTGAGTCTTTTCCTCTTGTAACTGATATAAAATCTCAATTTAAAGCATTATCAAGTTAAATTATTCTAAAGAATTATAGAATACTAGCCACAATGAAAAGAAATTGACTACATAGAGCATTCTAACGGTTCAAGAAACCATCATGCAATGAATTTATATCTTTTCCAAAATGGTTATAATTGGAAAAATAAGTTTTATTAGACTACCGTCTGGACTGCCTAAAGGAGGAACACCATGCCCGCCAGATCCAATTCGTAGAATTATTGTAATTGAAGGATTTATAAATGCATGTTGACTTCTTTTTATCTGCAAGATGGAAATTTGGTTTTATTATACTCAAAATTACAGCAATTCAATTATACTTAAATACGAGAGAGATCAAGGAATTACCTCATCAATATCTCCAAAAGGAACAACCACCTAGAAAATAAAAAGATAAGATTATAAATTAATTTAAAAAATTCAATTAAAACAACTCATATTTTTACGAAGGAAAAAGTCAATACACTTTCAGGTGTGCACACCCTATAGCCCTCATCTACTGCATGATTATGCAAATTTCAACAGGTTAGAGAGGGTGACTGAGATCAGAGTTGCAGCAAAATGGATGTCATTCTTTCTGGAATGGTGAAAAGTTTAAAGGAGGAATGGAGGACTGATGAGGAAGAGGGGAACATGTGTTTAGGTGGTCAACAATTAACGTGCCAACATGGAACATTAAGACTGGAAGAGAGAAGGGAAAACAAAGGTTTATCATGAACCTCATGTATTCACAGAGTAGAAAATTCTTTGCACGGTTGGTGGGGGGCAAGCTTGGTGCTCATGTTTTTAATGCTGCTGCATCTTTGGCAGACTTCACAAAACAAGGACAAGTCAATGGTATAAGATGATTGATCATTAGCTTGGGGAGTATTAGGACTCTGCAGTTTTTTGTGTGATTCGTAATGTTTTAAAAAAGTAATTCAAACATTATAGGGATTAATGATCATTAAAAAATGTGAGTCTAATGATGTTTTTCGAAAATTGATGTAAATATAATATAAATATATATAAATACATTTATATGGATAGGACCGTTGTAATCAAAAAACTAGGTTGGATAAAATAAATTTTAAACATTTTGAGCCATAATCAGGCATTCAGGCATAGCATGATAGAGCAGGAAAAGTTAACACTCAACAAACAGAAGAAAGGTGATGATAAAGAATAAAAAGAGACACAATGGCAATACAGGGATACAACTCAGTCTCACAAAGGAGACACAACAATGGCTGGATGGAAAGATGGCTTGTTGGGCAATTGAATGTTAGTAATGATATGTTATGGACCTTTGATTGTGGGCTGGATCAAGGCCCATAACATACCTGTTAACAATCATCAGCAATAAAGGAGTCTTGAGTGGTAGTCAAAAAAAATTAAGGGCCCTCTCTAATACGATAAGCATTGTCCCATTCTTCTAAAGGGACAGATCATTCCTCGTTAGCCAAATGCTCCAGCAGATGGAGTAAGCAGCCAGAAGAAATAAATATTGATCTCTGGAAACTTTGCCTTTGATCATCTTCTTCATAAATTCCAGCACATCTTCCCTGGACTTAAACCACATTGATCGTTGCAGTTTATCTCTTAGCACCAACCTCCACACGTCCAGACTTACCAAGCAACCTAAAAGGAGGCAAGCCACCTCTGCTTGGCCAGGGTTATAGAAAAACAATTCACCCTAGCACCCGTCACCCACTTGCTCTTGTAACATTTATGCCTTGTTTAAGGCCAATTTCAATCAACTTTGGGAGTTGGATAAACTTGTAGCTATAATTAGTTTCATAAACGGAATTGAAACTGTATAATAATTAAAGTGGTGGTAGTTTATATTTTGGAGTGTTTACAGTAATAATAACATTAAAAGTAATTTTCAAAGTCAGTTGGAGTCAATCCCAAATGAAACCTTAGTGACCCATTTGCCATGAATAATGAACCTCATGAAAAATTTCACCTTCAAAGGTGCGTGAGCCTTCCAAACTAGAACAAATGGATCACCTCCCCACCTGATGCATGGCCACCAATGCACAACTCTTAATTGAAAAAACTCCTGATTTCTTGGGATTCCACCTCAGTAAGGTTTCTCTTAGTCTATCTGCAGGTCCACAGGCATTAAATTCAATAATTCCCTTACCCTGTAAATTTGTTTTTCTTTGAGATTGCACCTCAAAGCTAAATTCCAAGCCATGGCTTGGCCATCTCTGATCCCCACCTCAGATAATTTCACATTCTGGTTTTTTGCAATTTTAAAAATTTCAGGGAAAAGATTCCTCAGTGAACCATGAGGAATCCAATTATCAGCCCAGGACCTTATAGTCTTCCCATCACCAACCTGATAAGAACAGTGAGTTTCCATAAATTCGCTTTGCTCCATGACTGATTGCCATGAGTAAAATAATTCATCTGAGGCTTCTCCCCTTCCCCATACTTGCTGCAAATATCAGCAGCCACAAGCCTTACAACTTATTTAAGCTTTTCCACCACCATTTGCAAAAGATAGACTTGTTGATCAGTGCAACTTCCCTGATCCCCAAGCCCCCAGATTTCATTGGTTTGCACACTTCCTTCCAGCCTATTAAATGAATGCCTCTATCCTTGGCTCCTTGCCACAGCAAGAGTCAATAAAGTTTTACCATAGCCTGAAACTCCCTCGGGAAACTTGAACACCAACATGTGGAAAGTTGGAAGACTACTCAAAACAGATTTGAGCAAAACAAGTCCACCCCTCTCCCCCATGCTGAGATATTTGGATTTCCATCCAGCCAGTTTTCTGTGAAGATTATCCAACAGAAATCTCCAGTCACCCCTCTTTGGTGCTCTAATAGAGAGAGGCAGGCCCATGTACTTCATAGGAAGCTGCTCCACCTTGCAATGCAACAACTGGGATAGCTTTAATCCCATTTCGCTTCAAATGTACTCCAAAAATTGAATTCCTTTTATAATTAATTTTGAACCCTGAAAAAATTTCAAACAGTCTCAGCAGGAACCTCTGCTATTTGCTTGCTGTATCATATGCCAAACAAACACGAGTGTATCATCTGCAAATTGCAGAATGGAAACTTGGATCTACTGCCTTCCAACCTACCACCCTTGGAGCCACCCAGCTTTAACAGCTCTATCCATCATTTTAGCTAAGAGGGATTAAGTATTTAACTAACATTTTTAATATAGTTTTAATGACAGAAAATGCCAAATGAATGGAGAAAGAGCTCTTTAATACCTGTTTAAGAACAAAAGGGAAATGTGGAATTGTAATAATTATTATGGTATTTCGTTAATAAATCATACCATAAAATTATGAAAAAGGATAATTGAACAACTAGAGCAACTAAAATCATAGAAAATCAATTTAGGTTTATATTGAATTAGTCAACAATAGAAGCTATTCATTTACTTAAACACTTACAAACCGAGTTATAATTTCACTACATGGAGTTGACCACATATATCCTTTACTTGCATATATATATGTTAAATCTTTGATCAAATTACATAAATTTAAACCTTTTTCTCAAAATTCCTAACAAAAAAATGATAGAAAATTTTAGAGTTAAGAAAAAGGACTTCCATATGGTTTTCATGAAGTTTAAAAAAGCTTATAATAAAATACCCAAAATATATTGTGGTAGGTAAAATCATGTCATAAGCTCACCATATAAAATCAACCACAAGAATCCTTTTATTCAATATATTTCTATCTCTAGTCAAACATTTAGTTAAATACAATAAATTAAAATCTTATTTCTAAATGCCTAACTAAATAATTTTGTGGAAGGGGTGGGGGGGGGTTTGTACATCAAGAAAGTGACACAGAATAAATCCTAACCTTGCTGGTATTTGTGCACCTAAGAAAGTTTGGAAAATGATTCCTTCACTTTCCAACCTATAAAAACCTTCTTCCTTCAACTTTCCCTTCTCTCCCTCATGAAAAGACAAAAATCAATCCCCTCCTACCATGCCCGTCTTGTTAGACCTCCCCTCTCATCCTCAACCTTGAGCATTCTGGTGTCCATCATTCTTGACCCCACCATTCACATCCAATCTTCCTTAAACTGGATTTTCTCTCTCTTTTAGGATGGGAATAGGATAGTGGTGGTGATAGTATTAGAGATGGACTATAATAGCTAGCAGTGGGATTTTTTATTATAAAAACTCCAAAATTTTATTCATCAGATCAGGGTCATCTGCTAGTAGTGGGATTTTGTTTGAGCTGAATGGGGTAATAAGATGAGAAGGGAAGGCATTTGAAACGCCTTCAGTCAGTGGCTGGATTTCTGGAGTGTTTGGGCAGGCCATGCCCAAAGTGACCACCAGTTGGGCCGTGCTAGGTTTTGGGCTTGGAAAATCAAGTCTCCACTAAAAGTGATATTTGCATGGCTAGTCTGTACAGGAAGGGTCCTTACAAAAGTATACAGAAGTAATGGGCAGGAAATGAAGACTAAAACTGTGTCATGTGCAAAAATGATGAAGAGACATTAGATCATATATGCCTGCAATGCTGGTGGTCAATGTAATTTGGAATCAATCACTACTTTCTTGATTTTAGGCAAAGCATCAAAAATAAAGGCTTCATTCGAAACCCTAACTTTAACCAAAATGGAAATGTAATAAAAATCAGCAAATCAGATGCTGAAAATTCATCAATCATCTGACCAATATGAAACTGGTGGAACAAAATGACTTCCAGGGGTTTGATTTGAAATCTATAGATGTATCTAGAAGACTAGAACCATTGATTTCACTGTGATGGATTGGGCTAGGGCTTTTTTTTTTAAGGAAACCACCCCACGATATGGGTCTAATTAAGCCCTAGCCCATACTAGTTTTTCTTTTTTATCTTATTATTTTCTTTGTCATCTTCCTTCCTATATGTTTCTTATTTTCTATTAGATAATAAGAAGCTTCCTAAACCTAATTTCAAAAAAACTTATTATATTTTAAAATTATAATATTATGGAAAGATTGAAATGGTTGAATCACTCATACATGGAAAGATTGAAATTTTGAAATAAAACTACTTGATGTAAAATAACATGTTTTCCTTTTTTAATTTTTTTCAGGATTTTGAAATAAATTTTGAAAAATCATATTCCATGAAAATTGATATCGAAATAAGATAGAAAGCAATGCCATAATCTAGTAAACTAGATTTTGAAACAGTAAAAACAATATGAGCAAAACGAGCATGAAGCACTTGTATAGTGACTATAGTCAACTTTAAAGGGGACTGTGAGACACAGATACTTCACCTCCTGAGTTTTGACACAATCCCAGATGTCAAGTGAAAAATAAAGAGAATGAGAAGAAAAAAACTGCCATTAATATATGATAATGCAACATATTACTCATGAATATAACTGAACATATTTTTTGAAGAGTAATTATTCCTTGAAGGTAATACAAGATTTCACTGACTAATTGATCAAACGGTAGCACTTTATATGAGAAATTGGTCATGAAATATGTGCAGCGAAACAACCCAACAAAACAGTTCATGAAACAACGTATAAAGAAATATGATCCTGAACATCACATGTGAAGCAAAACTTTAGCAACATGTAGGTTGATCTACATAAAGAGGTATCATTAAATTTACAATTTAATCATTGTCAGCTCCAAACACCAATAATCCACAAAATGAATAGCAAAAAATCATTACAAGATAAGGAAAAAGCAAGCTTTCAAGAAAAAGAAAAATCTAACCTTCATTTGCTTAGAAAATACATTAGAATGGAAACAAATGTGCCATGAAGAAATATACATGCGCCCATGATATAAAAATGACCTCTCCAGGGCACATGAATAACTGTGATCAACACCCTAGACACCAAATAAAACTTCCATCAGAAGATAATGAACATAATGTGTTTCACGTACAAAATATCAAAGTCATTGAATTATAAAAAATTAATAATGTAGAAAATGGAAAGCATGATAGATCAGCTTTCTTGCTGATGGATAGATGACTTACCTCATCTGGTGGAAGACGAAAAATAGTTTGCAAATGGCCTGGCTTCTGGTGAACAACTGTAGGTTCTTGTTTGTCTAAACAAACTTTTCTCCTAGTATCTGCTCCAAGAAAACCACTTGAAGCCCTGGACAAGAAATTCTTTCACTGGTAAGAGAGATATTCTTGAGATAATTTTTTTAAAAAAAAAACTTTAAAAATGTCAATCAAGAAAAAGCATTCCTGACATTAAAAATTGAATAAACTTGCACAAATACCTTTTCTTTAAATGCTGCATTATTACACTCTGAAACCTCTATTTGTACATAGGCCAACTGGAACATTTAATAAGGTTTCAATGCTGTTACCAAATAGTTGTTTGTAAAGTGTGGTAGTATGAACCTTCTGGAGCACCATGATTTTCATTATGGCCATGTACAATTTGGAATGCACACAACTTTCAGACATGTGTTTCGTTTAACTTAGTAGATAAGGTTCAAAGTTAGTTCCTTGTTAACATAATTTATTTGGATGCTTATTTTTAATGCTCTATGAACTTTTTCCTTGCATCAATGGGGCTATAAATTACGAAGGGGGCATTTTTATGCTCAAAAGCTTTGTCCAATGTATTTTTAGGAATGTTGGAATTATGTTTATGTATTAGAGTCCATCATAAGATTGCCTTAGAGGATCAATGGATATCTGTTTATCTTAGGATTCTTAAATCCACTATATATACATAACAAGCCCCACACTAATGAATACAATTCATTTTGCTCTCCAGGTAATTCTACACAGTAGCAGAGCACCAAGATTAACCCTAATCCTAAATAAAAAACAGGAAGACAACAGACACCAACCAGGGCCACTGCCACACTCTATGGCTAAAGCAAAACTGTCATCACCCCTTCCACCACTGCCCTCTTTACACCCTTCTTTGTGGCCACCAGCCCTCCTCAACTTGGTGGCCAGCTCCTACACACCACCCAACAGTGGGTCTTCAACGTAGGCAACCACATTACTGATTATCCATGTCCCAGGCAGCCATGTCATCACCCCTTCCACCACTGCCCTCTTTACACCCCTTCTTTCTGGCCAACAGCCCTCCTCAACTTGGTGACCAGGTACTACACACCACCCAACAGTAGGTTTAAAAAACATAGGCTACCACATTATTGATTACCCATGTCCTAGTCAGCCACCAAGTTTGTATCATTATTTCTGTGTGTGGGCCACTATTTCACCTGCATTTTTTTCTCCTAATGATCAATACTTCTACCCATCAGGCTTAAGACCAGCATCCTTGCCGTATTTTCATCAAATCAGCTACAGATCCATTGATTCCATTTCAAAACAGACCAGTTTAGCAGTATTCTCAGCCTTTCTAATGGATTACAATGTCTCCTTTGTTAAGAATCTTAATAGCACATAAAATAATCTCAATGGAAAAACTATTTATTGTATGCTAACAATTTCAAAGCTTTCATCTTTGTCTACTACAAGATTCAACACCTACCACACCCTCCTCCCGATGTAAAGGATACTGCCAGTGAAGACTAGTATGTGGCCAATGTTGGCATAGTACGTATCCCCAAATTGTCTGTAAAGTCATGTTACTTCCACTGAAAAAGATATAGAAAATCTTAAAGAACACATACAGACACAAGGACATCTCAAGAGTGTTTGAGGTGTGCAAGTAGAACTTCATAGTCAGCCAAGAAAAGACCAGTCCAATGACAACCACATTACCTTCCGTGTAGTCATGGACAAGCTTAACATCTAGCAACCATTAACAACTAATACGTATATGTCCAAGCTACCATAGTATCACAAGGAGTTAGTACTTCCTACTTGCCTATGGAACATCAAGCCAAAACTTTCAACTTAAATTTAAAGGTAGATACTTGGTGGTAACCATGAAATCAGCATTGACACATGTCAACAAAATTTTTCCAATACATCATTTCTCAATTTATTGACACAACATCAAAATCAATGTCAACATAATAATTTTGTCTAGACAATGTTTTTCTTTAGCAGGTTTCTATCAACATGTCACTGATATGTCAAAATTTAACTGACACATCATTTTTTAACCACAAAATTTCAACATAAAACCAAAGTTGAATTCCTTGGTGGTGACACAATGTAAGATCTACAAACCACATTCTCCGGAGTTGAGGATTTTGACTACCATTCTACCTATTGTCATTGATTATTAAGCCATGACCACTCTAGCTCCACATGGTGCTCACTCTAGGGAAGGGTGTCATCAATGTCAACATTATAGGTAGATTGGATATCAGTCAAAGCAATGTTGGGGAAAAAACTAATGAACCACAGTAGATAAGAATGACAACAAAGTCAACATTTGGGAAATTGACAACAAAATAGACTCTTGCTGTTTCTCTAGTTGAGTATGAGTGGCTCCTTCAATTATATGCCCCTAACTTTATACAACCACTACCCCTCATGCTTTCACATTAGGTATGAGTGCATTGTTAACCTCTGAGGACTGTTCTTCACATCATAGACTCAAAAGCCTTTTCACAATTCACATATATCAAGTACACGTAACCCCTTCACCTATTTGGCCCACCGTTTTGATATTCATCCCATTGTTATCATTGATAATTGTTCATGTTCAGTATCTAGTAAAGGGATTGTCCAAGCCACTTTACATATCACCTTTGACAACTTATTGTATGAGTTTGACTTTTTTATAAATTTAATCTACACACTTGATTCAAAAAATTCAGACAAATTGCATTGGTTAGTGGCTTCAGAAAATGTATTGGGGATCCCTCTGTTTTCTTCTAAAAGACAGATAACAGTTGTGTAAAACTTATGCATGTACATGACATGATATTGATAGGCAGTGACCAAATAGTCACTAGTGAGACAAAGTAGTATCACATGACTTATTTCATCACAATAGACATGAGAAAGCCAAAATGCATGTTGCGCATCAATTTTGTTTATTCCAGGAGCAGCATGACATATCACAAAGAAAGTATATCCCAATTTTACCTTACAATGGCTTACTTTATCACAATGGACATGAGAAAGCCAAAATGCATCTTAGGCATCAATTTTGCTTATTCCAGGAGTAGCATGACATGGTCACAAAGAAAGTATATCCCAAATTTACTTTACAATATAGATCTCTCAGGATGGAAATCAGAGAGCACTCCCAGCAAATTCCAACTTTCTAGGATAACTTACCCAAGTTGCTAAAGGATTTGGGCCAATTTAGGTGCTTACTTGAAAAATTGATCTACCTGAAAGTTACAAGACTAGATATATCCTTTAACATCAGAGTTCTTAGCCAATTCAAGCACAAACCAAGCATGGTTCACTAGCAGGGAGCCCTTCTTGAGCTATCCTATGTGAAGAGATACCTTGAAATGAGATTGATCTTTTAGAAGAATAATCATCTCCATATCAAGGCCATTTCAAATTTTTGGTGTAACACTTAAAAATATATATTTTTTATTTTTCCCTGATAGGGAGAAAGTATTTCTTTCTCTCGGGTGTCCTTATCTTCCCCTATTTTTTCCCTTTTCCCTTTGTAGCTACCTTTGCCAACCATCAAGGACGTGTGTGTGTGTGTAGGGGGAGGGGAAGGAGGTAGCCACAGTTGAGATCCTTGCATTACACAGGTGAAGGTGAGTCTTATTCGTTGATCCTTGTGAGTTGTAGAGGGATCAAACTCATCTTCACCTCTTTTCTTTTTCTCTGGCCAAAGCTCAACTATTACTGTGGGTGAGGGGAGGGACAACAGTGTGTCTGTGCTTGTAGAAGGGTGTGGAACCAAGGGAGGACAAAAGGATCCATTGTAGTTGTGCGTTGATCACAATTCACCTTCACCTAAGGTGCGAAGCAAAGAAGGTTTGATTACCGGCATCATGTGTAGTCATGCACACCTGTGAAGGGAGGAGGCAAAGACTAACCCCCTCTCTTTTTTTTGTCCTTGGAATAGGATAGGTCGTGTGAGTGGAAGGTAACCACTAAGTTGTAACTTGCAAGTAAAGAAGAGGGAAGGAAAGGAGGAGGTCTCATTCAGAAGCTTGGTTGGGGTTAGGTAAGTAGTGTTCTGGTTGATACTTGGTTTGTGTTGACCATCTTTCCATTGGGGGAAGATGGTAACACAAGTCAGAGGTGGGAAGAGTTCCCACTCACACTTGCAGTTTTTCTTAGTAGATCGGGTGGTGTCTAGTGCTGGGCTATGAGCAGCAATTTCATGTAGATTGCCATGACATTATTTAGTTGCAGAGGCAGAAGGGTGGAAGTGAAGCTGTATGCTTGAGTTAAGTGTATAGAGTGGCCACATGCAACATTGATGATGATCTTGCTGTGCAAACATCCATTGATATCTTGTGACAATGCAAAGTTTGGGGCTGAATGCATGTGGTGTGACATATAAAACTCTTCTTTGTGCCTTGGGCTTTTATTCTTATTATCTTCTTTTTCAGACTGCATACTCAAACGTACATACATGAGCTGAAATCTGAAATGCCTTATTTCATGTGATGAAATGCCAAGGTGTTACTGGTTCACTGTTGTTATGCCACTAAATACTTAAATAATGAAAGATGATGCATTTAAATTCTCTAGCCTTATTGCTGTTTCTGCCTGTCCTTGCTATATATCCATGGGTAACTTTAACTATTAGTGAGTCATGGCTTGTTATGTCATGCAAGTCAACTCCTGCCCCATCACAGGATGGTGGTGATGTGATGGGATTATGAGTAGACTCATGCTCCACCGAAGGGTGGTGGTAATGTGCTAAAACCTATGAGCCAACTCAGACCCTGTCAAAGGATAGAGCAGTATGTGGCATGATTTTTTGAGTCAACTTGGCCACCTCACCATGTGTTGTGAACATGGCATGTGGTGTGGCTGCCACTAACCGGTGTTACACTAGCAAGTGTAGCAAGGCAAATAATGATGTTTCTTCTTTTTGCTACAATTAATTGAATGTAGTACTTTTCTTTGTATATATACATACTGCATGCTCCAAGTTATTATGTCTGCTATTATTTAAATGTTTACATGCATGGCATTTTCCTTCCTTTACCAGAATTTTTACTTATTGGGCATCGCTCACAGTTTTTTATTTGTCCTAGATTCCAAGCCATGATTCGGGTGAGGGGCATGGACAATGAGGACATAGGATAGCCCTCCCCACCCCTAGGTGGTGAGAAGTTCCTTGTGGCCTGGGGAGAGTAGTTTGTGTGGTTGCAAGTGAAATTTTGCATATGCATGAACATTTTGTAACGAATGTACATGATGTGTAATAGCTGATGTTTTGTTAGAATTTGTTGTTGTCTATGAGAAGGGAGAAGATTTGATATGTCATTTACACATGAAATACCTCTATAAATAGAGGTTACACAAGAGAATACAAAATGCTTAGGCAATATGGGACTAAACCCATAAACACAAACACTCTCTCTCACACTCTCCCTCAAACTAGAATATATATATTGATCATATCCAGCTTGTTAAAGAAGAATTCAAGCATACCATGGCCTAACCCTTTAGTAAGGATATCAACCAACTGCTTAGAAGATGGAGTATACAATGTGGAGATTACTCCCTCGACCACAAGTCTCTGATATAGTGATAATCTATTTCAATATATTTTGTACATTCATGAAATGTCTTATTCTTAGCGATATGCATAGCAACTTGATTGTCATAGTACTTGAGCACAGGATCATGAATAGTTATTCCAAACTCACTAAGGAAAGATTTAAGCCACATTACTTCACAAGAAATTTGCAACATTGACCTGTATTCTACTTCTACACTAGAAAGGGAAACCACATTTTACTTCTTACAACACCATGTGACAAGATTTCCTCCTACATAGGTATAATATTCTAAAGTGCATTTTCTATTTCCTCTATCTCCTGCATGCCTAACATCAGAGAAGACTTCTATTCTTAAATGTCCATGATTCCTGTACAGAAGACCCTCTCCTAGTGTGCCTTACATAAGCCAACACCTGTTATGCTCCTATCTAATGTACCTTCATTGATTCATGCATACCTTAGCTCAACAAACTAACAAAGTATGCTATAACTAGCCTTGTAACCATCAGATAAATCAGTTTCCTGATTGATCTCCTATAATGTTCTAGATTGTCCCACTTCTCAAATTATTTATCCTAGTATGGAGGATTAGGTTCAATCAGAGTAGACTCAGGTTTACAACCAAGACAGCTTGTCACACTCAACAAATTCAAGGCATATTTTCACTAGAACAATATCATCTTCCCTTTTAAGTGTGGGAATTCAATACCTAGAAAGTATCTCAGTCTACCTGTCTTTTGTGGCAAAGACATCTGCAAGGTAACTTTTGCGAAGCCTTTAAAATAGCTTTTAGTTTTCTCAATTCCAATTGCATTACTACCAATTATGAAGATGTCATCAACATATATGATTAATATAACACACCTAGCTGTTGTTTTCCTTATGAAGACTAAATGAACTATTGCTACTTAAAACCCCCATCAAGCATGACTTGGCTATATTTTTCAAACCATGTTCAAGGACTCTATTTTAGACCATAGATAGTCTTCTTCAGCTTACATACTTTATTCTCTCCTTAAGCAACATACCCAAGAAATTGCTCCATATACATCTCTTCAGCTAATCACCATAAAAGAATGCATTTTTCACATCAAGTTGATATATTGACCACTAATAATTCATTGCAATAGATAGAAAGACACAAATAGAGTTGAATCAGGCCACTAAAGAAAAAGTTTTAGCATAATCAACTTTGTAAATTTAAGTAAACTCTTGAGCCACAAGATGAGCTTTGTATTTGGCAACTAACTCATCTAGCTAGTATTTAATGGTGAAAGCCCACTTACATGAGACTATATTTGTTTTAGCAGGACAAGATACTAACTCTCATGTGCCACAGACTGCAATGCGATCATTTCTTCATCTATAGCTATCATCCAGCATTATAGTAGTAATGTCCCTTGATAGTTCCTTGGTATAGACTCAAAATATATAGCAAGGGCAAAGTTACAACTGGATGATTCGTGCAAGTTCAAGTACCTTTTCAAAGGCCAATAGGTAAATCCTAAGTAATACCGGTGCTCGTAGAATTCACATCAAAAGGCACAATAGGTTCTACTAACGAAGATAGTAGAGGTCATCTACGTCAATGATACACCTACAAGACAAGGAGGTACACTACAACCAATAATAAGGGTATTGTTAATAAGGATAGGTATAGGGAGTGAAATATTCTCAAGCTCCTTAGAGACTTCAGAAAAGTATGATTGAGATTCAGGAAAAGTAACATCAATGGAGAAATAATACTTTTTTGTTGGTGGATGATAATAACGGTATTCCTTTTCAGTCTTAAAGTAACCAAGAAAAACATATTTAAGAGCATGAGTAGAGAGTTTGTCTAACCTAGGTGAGAGATTATGGATGAAGGAAACACATCCAAACACACAATGAGGCAAGATAAATAGTTTCTTGTTAAGGCAAAGGCAATGGAGGTGGATGGCAGACAATTTACAAGATAGGATGCTGTAAAAACCGTATAAGACAAAAAATACTAATAGAACATTGAGTTTTAATTTCAACAAAAAAAGGTTGAACAACTAAGATACCTTACTGATGTTTCAACAAATAAACCTACGACACTCTAGAATAATCATCAACAAAAATAGCATAGAAATGATAACCCGAGATAGATATAACACGACTAAGAACCCAAATGTCACAATAAATCAAATCAAAAATAATACCACTAGACTTAAGCTGTAACCAATAGAAAGTAGTACAACTATGTTTTCCTAACTAACACAACTCACACTTAAATGGTGAAACAAAAATCCAAGGTTATCATTACTGAACATATGATGGGATGCCCTCGAGATAATCCAAGGATTATCTTCCATAGCTACCATAGTCATACTCATTACTGAAATGGACACTAATGCAGTAGTAGCCAAAAAGCCAGCAACTTGTAACTACATATATCACTCATAATCTGCTTGTGAAATAGTCATTCAAAAGCAGTCGGTGTAGGCAAAGAAACTACAATGCAATCAAATAACTCTGTAGCAACTCATGCCCATGCAGGTCGTCCAAATTTCTCCCAACACTGCTCTAGCCTATGATTGGTACTACCACAGTTAGGACAGTGGATATGTTTTTTGCCAACTGTACGTCCACCTTGTATGGTATTACTTCCCTTAATATTATTTCCTCTTAGCTGGGGTTTTCTAACAATGGTCACAGACTCTTGTTAAGACTTCTGAGTAGATATCTTTAAAACACAAGAAAAACAAGTACCAAGAGCCCATGATTCAAAAGGGGTTGTGTCACCAAGATTTAGAAAGGGTTGTGTCACCTCCCAGTATCTGTCTATGAACTTGAGACACTAAATCTGGTGGAAGTCCTATTAGAAAAGCTACAACATATAAATCATTTCGATACTACCTTAACATTATGACATCTATAGTGATTGACTGATAAACTTCCAGCTTCTAAAATGGTGACCGCATTTTGCCAAAATATTCCTACAATGATTCCCCAACCATGCACAAAGAAAAAATTTGTTCATAAACTTTATATACCTAAACAATACTTTTCTCATTTCCATACATTTGCCTTAGGATATCCCAAATAGCTTTAACAGAATGAAACATCATAATGCAACACTGGCCTCTATGCTATTTTCTTGCTAAGAAACAATAACTGAATCATTTGCAAACCAGTCATCATAGGCCTCCTCCTTGATATCCAATGGAGACTTCGTAGGGTGGACCTTCCTTTAGGCAACACCAAAGGTGTAAAAGCTTTTGTCCCACATCAAGTAATTTTTCTCATTCAACTTTTCTACAGTACCAGTGAGTTACCACACCACAAATTCCTTTCAGGTCATGAGGAATCTCTGAAAAAGTGTATCTAAAAAAATTACTGATGCATCCATCAGAAGGAACTCGATTGGCAAATCACACCAACACAATTGGCAGATCACACCAAGAACACAATGAGTAGAGAGGAGGTAATGAGAGAGGCTGAAACCCTCAGTTATTCATCTACAGTATCAGCCCTAGCCTGGGCCATACATATATGCACCACACCTGCAAACACACATGGGAAGTACATACACTACCCGAGGATAGAACCCGTGAACAGAAGTAGCTTCCACACACTGATGTTTGACATAGAACCTCCTACATGGGCAGTTCTTGTGGGAGGAAGACATGAGCAATTCTTGTAAATGGAACTCACATGTGATTCCCATGGAAGAGCCAACAATGTAGAGGAGAGAGAGAGAGTGCCGACAAAATAGAAAAGAATATTAGAGATATTAGGGATCAAAACCCTAGCTTTGATACTGTGTGAGAAAAGAGAAGATTTGATATATCATTTACACATGATATACCTAAAGGTTACACAAGAGAATACAAAATGCTTAGGCAATATAGGACTAAACCCATAAACTCAAACACTATTATTCTCTCTCACATTGTCATTGTGTTATCTTTTAGAAATGTTCTACTTTAATCCAAACCTTATCAAGTACCTTACCTTGCAAAAATAGGAGGGGGAAGTTTTCTACCTTTTTCTTTAGTCTCATTTAAAGAAAAAGTGATAAATTTCCCTATTCAAATCTTTGCAATGATTGTCATTGTCCAAAATTTTTTTTGAGGCATGACAATGGGAGTTCAAGTGGTACAAAATCTACCTCTAGTTGTTGTATATATGTGACAAACAATTTAGACACATGAAGGAATAAGAAGCAAAATACCATGTCCAGGTCTAGCAATAGTTGAGTATCAATCTATGGCCTAAACATCACATCAAATGATGTCACTCATACTTTTTGACAAAGTACACTTCAAAATGGAGACATTGATGATCATACGCTTTGCAAACCAAACTGTCACTATCATAAAAAATATATATATAAAAAAAAAACTGTCAATAATCCCAAATCTGTGCAAAGTACATCAAGGTGGATTACCATTGTAACAAAGATATGGTAATGAGAAGGGTTATCTCTATCCCTTACACTTAATCTCCAAGTAATTAGTGGTTAACTTCATGAAGAGACTAGCTCTTGGGACCTTTGAGACTTTTCGTACCAAACCATACATGGTAAACACATTCTCCCATTTGAGGAGTGTTAGAAATATATTTATACATTAAAGCCCATCATTATATTGTATTAAAGGGTTAGTAGATATACGTTTATCCTAGGGTTCATTAGTCCACTATATATGTGTACCAAAGCCCTCATTGGTAAATAGACTTCTTTTTCTCTCCCACTGATTCCACAAAGGATAGGATGAATTTTATTTAATAAAATAAACATACAAGAAAGTACAAATCAAGCAAAAAATGACAACTTTGTTCAATACAGATATATACCCTATTTAATAAATGACATACCAAACCAAAAAAATACAGAAAAATAAAACTTGAGTGAAAACTACTTTGATATTTCATTACAGTTAATATTGTTTAGATATGTGTGCCATTGTATAATTTACAATTATTGGATTTTCAAGCATTTCTTAATCTCATTGTCATAAGAATGTATTTTTAGTTTTTTAATAAGAATAAGGATTTCACCAAGATATGCAACAATTAAAGAGAAAAGGCATACAATTCCTTAACAAAACATAAAATCAACCCTTAGGAGGATCAATTTAAAAGGAATTTTTAACACTAGGAATTCTAACTTTTGATGTACATTCCAATATTTTCTGTTTAATCTCTTCCAATAAAATTTTCAGGTAGTTACGGCCTACAAATGAGGTGGACGTGGAGTTTGGGATTCTCATGTACTTTATCAAATTCCTATTTTTCCAGGTATCTTTTCCATGATAGTGTCTTGATAGAGATGGCATTAAAAAAAATTGTCTTGGAGAGCTGGTGCTAAAAATGCTTGGAAGAAGAGGAAAATCTGAAATGTCACTTTTTCAGGAAATCATTATTATTAATGAATGGTATGGATGTTGGCAGGCTTGGCCACTTTTACTAAGAATGATACTAATTTACATGTTTTGAAAGGATGATGAAAGATGTTGCCTCACCACCATGCAAAGTGGTTGTGCTGGGGCCTGAAACATAAGCAAAGGACCATTATTTCCGATGGCAACAATGCTGATTACAATGAGTGGAAGAAGTATGTTGTGACTTAGTTCAATAGTTTTGTAGTAATCCTTGTACAAGCACACATGATACCAAAACTAATGTCGTCACTTGATGGGAGTTAGTGGTAACTTCATGATGTTTACCATCAGTGTTTCACTTTGAATGGTGACCTCTATGCTGGGGCATGGGTTTTTATATTCAATATTCTCCAAGTTGGAATAAAGGGTTTGATTTTTTATCTAGCTTCAACTTTAATAACTATAAAGAGTTAAAATTGAAGATAATTTTGCAAATGATGTTAGAGTTATATAGTAAATTAAAAGATAAAAATTTATATATAAGACTTTCTACGATAATGGTAACATAAACGAGATCAAAGAAATGATCCATTAGGACATAGTTATGGCCTTACCTCTAGTCAATAGAGGTGTAGAGACCACTAAGAACAAAGATAGCATTATTCATTTTTCACACTTCAAGGCATCAGGGCATATGCCTTTTTTGTACATAATATTTTGTTCTTCTCTCTCGTCCTTACATTTTGATAGGGTCTTTTGTTTTATCATATATTAGTTTTCAATAGAATTTTTCCCTTCAACTATTAAAGAAATTGATAAGAATATTAACAATATTAATTATTTAAATTTTTATTTAATTTTTGAAAAGTTATACTTGGTTAAATACTTAAATGTATAACTAACAGTTAATATCACAATTTCCTGTTCATTTTCAGATATTTAAAAAATATATTAAAGGGCACTCTCTTTCTTGCGAACAATCCTACACCAAAGATCTTCGGTCTTGTTTGTTTAAAGTTCCAACAGTTTTAGCTCTATGTGAGAATTGTATTTTTGTAACTTCAAATTGGAGAAATTAGAGTTGGTCACACAATTTGAGAACAATTTCAATTTTAAGTTTCAAAAGTACAACTCTCACTTAGAAATAGAAAAAATTACAAACAAACACACACATAATATCATATGCTCTTTGGAATGCCCAAGAATGTAGACCAGATAATTACAACTAAAACAGAAGCAACAAACATGAAACCATACATTTTAAGGCATATGCCTAGGCATGAATTGGTCACACCTTGGCAGCACACCTTGTTTATCTTGATTGAGTGGATCTTTTGACATATCTGATTAATTAAATATATTTTTAGGGTTTTAAATGTTTTCCCTTGCAAAAAAAACTTAAATATAAATGTTTTGATGGAGTACTACTAAGATATACATATTAATCAAAATACATAATTACATATTGATGAAATATACATATTAGTATTATTACACCACATATTTTAATGTTATCATAGGTTTATTTATGTTTTGAATGTTCCCTAGAAAATAATAAAGCTAAAACTAAACATAAATATTGTTGAATATTTATAAATACATAGAATATATACGTAAAAAGTTTAAAAAATAATATTTGTAGGAGCACCTAGGAGCCTTGGCTTATCAGCAAGGTGCCTGGGCACCTTAAAAATATGCATGAAATAACACAATTATGGTGATAAAAACTTTTTATTATAAAAATGAATATCTTACAGATAAATCTCAAGAATACAGGAGATTATTTATTTATTTATTTATGATCGAAAGAAATTTTGGATTAGTACCACTCTCTGCATAGAAAGGTATTCAAAAAGAAATTCATAGCAAAGTACTACCCATCCCCATCCTAAAATAACGATAATATACATACTTTGAGGAAAAAGATATCCACACCATCTTACGGAAATGCCAATTACCTAGAAGAACTTGAAGGTAATTTTATTGATTTGATATGAAGGCACACCTGACATAAGAAATTAAGATTTCAGAACATCTTGTAAGTAATCACAGATGAATGTATTGGATTTCTTGTCACATACCTGTCCCGATGTGCTATCCAATGTGTACCATATGGCTCCAGTTTGCCCTTCAGTTTCAACTGGCACAGTGACAGATCCAAGGATTGTACTTTTCCATATTATATCCCAATCGTATATGGTCACATTTATCTACAAAATACAAAGTAAAAACAACAAAGAATAAAATAAAGCTTGCATGTAGTGCCTGTGAAACAAGGAAAAGATAAATAAACGAAGGAAATTTTATTCAAAAAATTAAAAGATTGAGAAGATATACAATAGACGTTCAAATTCCTGCCTAGTGTGGTTCTACGATTGACACAATTAAACCAAGGAAATCAAAGATCTAGGCATACAACACAACCAAAGGAAACAGACGAAATTTGTCAGCCAAAGATTCCTCAACTATTCCAACCTCAAGTCTATCCAATGCAACATTGTTATCTTGACACATGATTAGGTATTCATGGAGCGATCTTAGCTCTACCATATTAATCGATTTGTCAACATAGTTGTCAAAGAAAGCTGCTACCATACCCCATTTCCAGTCTCTAAGAAAACTCCAATTAAAGTTAGCATAGACAGGTTGCTCCCCAGGGTAAGTTGGCGTGTCAAGCTTGAATGGCCCCGCACAGGTTGCTCCCCAAGGTAAGTGCCTTTAGTCTAGACCTATAAATCGATGTCAACACCTCAACACACCACCCAGTCCGCAACACAATTACCTTCTCATGGAATCTAACCAATTGATTTAAATTACTAGACCAATTCAAGCATCTCTTGCTAACGCACAATCCCAGACACATGTGGGCACATCCCACGAAGGACCACATCTACCAATTCTCTAGTATCCAGCTCCAACTGAACATCCCTGCAATTTCTACCCATAGAAAGACAAAATTCCATACCTTCCAATAAGGCCAAAAATTCTGCATATTTCGGGTCCTCAATTGTTAACGATCCTACCACTACCCATGCAAGCTCACCTTTGTCATTACGAAGGACCTAACCTCCAACCTCCCTCCGTTGATTGGTGAACATGCCATTATATTGAGCTTCCATTGTCCTTGGTCCGATCTTTTTCACACAATCCATTGACCACGAGACAAGTCACCCCTTGGGACTTGCATGCCACTTTTGTAGGCAAGAGCGATGGAGGAGAATACATTCTTGCAGATCATTCCAAAATCTTTGGCTTCCCCTACTATGATGATCTTATATCTTTCCTTCCAACATTCTCAGAGAATATTGGCCACCAAGAATTTGTAGAATTTTCGTTTGTTCTACTTGCCGGTATATCTCAACGATCCCAGAATCCACCGACACCATTGTTCATTGTTACGGATCCGAAGACCCAGCTGAGTACACACACATTTTCAGAACAGAAACGTCCATTCGCTCTCAAAGAACAAATTGGCCAGCAAGTTTGCCCCTTTTACCAACCTACAGCAAGCACACATAGAAACAAGAGAAAAACCTCACCTAATGTAAAGCTCGTCAATGGGAAAAGTATTCCAGAATCACTTCCACAAAAAGAAGGATATCTTCGTTGGTATATACGGTTTCCAAAGGCCCGTGTTCCAATCCACTTTGGCCTGTCTCTCTCGAATAAAATTCCATGCATCAGCAGTGGAAAGGGCACCATCACTAGTTGCAACCCACTTAAACCTATCATTGTCTTGAGAAAGCTTGTGAAAATCATCTTGCAACTTATCAAACACTTCCGCTGGGAACAAGTTTCTCCAACCAGAGATGTCTAGGCAACTTAATTCCACCAACGTCCATGATGCCAGTTGAGGATTTGCCAGACTCCAATCCTACCATGGGCTAATAATCCTACGTCCACCCAACCACCACATGTGGACCTCTACTTTGCCCCACACCTCATGTAAACTACGCCATCCAAGTGAGGCACCTGCACAAGGAAATACAACACCCCCATAAGCTGCATGAATGTAATCAGACAAAACACCAAAACTTTGTTGCACCCTCCAAGTCATCTTGATCCTTAGAGCAATCATCATCTCCTTGAAATCTTGCACACCCAAGCCCCCTTCCGACACAAGCTTGGTGATCCTGCTCCACCAGACATAATGCTTAGACCTGTCATTGAATACACTTCCCTACAAGAAATTAACACAGAGACGTAAGATAGAATCAATCACGATTCTAGGAATGTCATGAACGATGAAAACATGAACTGGCACTCCTGCAAGCACATGTTTGATAAGTATCAAATGACCCCTTGGACTAAGCAGTTTAGAAGCCCACCCAGTCAACTTTGTCTAGAATTTCATCATTAGATCCTGAAAATAAATCACTTTAGGTCTACCCGAAAAAATAGGACAACCCAAGCACTTGAAAGGAAATACTCCCTATTTAAAGCCTGTCTCTTGCACTATGCTTGAGGCACGACTCCTTGGGCTCTTGTTGGAGATGTAGAAGTGGCTTTTATCTAGATTGACCTTTGTTCGGACGCCCTTTGGTACCGATCCAAGATCTCCTTGCATTTGCGAATCGAGTCCTTCCTACCATTCAGGAAAAGAATCGTATCATTAGCATATAATAAATGAGAACACGTGAAATTGTTCAACCTTGACATGTAAGGAATATAGCAAAGTGCTTGCTCTATATTTGTCAACCCCCTGTTGACCCCTTATACTTAGGGATATGCAATTGACGTTGTGGTTGGTCTAGACCAAACATTCAACATCCCACGATTTAGGTTTGAGTTAAGTGTTGTACTCCCAGGTGTTGACCAAGGCACCCCAGAAGTTCGGACCGGTTATCGCAACCGAAATCCAGACCTCTCGCTCAACGAAACGTCTAACGGCTGATCAGCCAGTATTTCCAACACCATGACAGAACTTTCACTAGCATCTGATGTTTTTCAACGGAAGTTCCGTTTTCATTTAGGTCAGCCATAGAGTAAAGTCAGTAATGTTACGGTCAACTGTAAAGTAAAGCTCATAATGTTACAGTCAGTTGTAGAGTAAAGCCCATAATATTACGACCAACCATAAGGTAACACTCGTAAACTCTGAAGACAAAAGAGGAAGCAGTGCACCACCCAACTCAAGTAGTCAGTAGCCGCTGCCCCAACCCGGCTACATGCCGATAGTCGGCATTCCTATCGCGTGATAAGGAGGTAGACTCAACAGACGAAAGAGGCAGTAGTGCACCACCTAGCTCACATAGCCGACAACCACTGCAATGACCCAACTACATGCCGATAACCAACATTCCTGCCATATTGCAGATATCCGTCTCTCCTCACTTATCTTGTACATGGTGTCATTCACACATCATTCACATATGCACCATGCATCATCCACACAAGAAGATGAAGCACTAGCTAGGCATCTCTCGATGAATCCTTCCTAGCCCTTGCAATCCTAAGTGCATCTTCTCTGGACCCCCCTAGCAGCCTTTAACGCACCTTCCAAAGGCGTAAGTCCAATTTCCAACCACCTCTGACGCACCTTCCAAAGGTGTAAGTTCAATCCTCTGGTCACCTCTGATGCACCTTCCAGAGGCGTAAGTCCAATTTTTGACCGCCTCTGACACACCTTCCAGAGGTATAAGTCCAATCCTCTGGCCATTTCTGATGCACTTTCCAGAGGCGCAAGTCCAATTCTCTAACCACCTCTAACGCACCTTCCAGAGGCGCAAGTCCAATTCTCTGACCGCCTCTAACGCACCTTCCAGAGGCATAAATCCAATCTTGTTGCCACTTCTGATGCACCTTCCAGAAGTGTTACAGCTAAAACATCAAGTCTAGAATGGATAGGTCGTCCGACAACAGGTGGGCAGACTTCTGACCTAAAAGGCAGATGTCCGACCCCCACCAGTTGCCCTTGATGCGCATTCCAGGGGTGAGACCAATCCCCAAGCAACTAACCGCACAAGTGCAGGTCTCTAGCCTTCCGCAACAGAGATGGCGGAAGTCTAACCAAAACGATGAATTTCCGACATTTGCATCGGTAGCTTTTAAAGCACTTGGGGACTCACTGCAACAAGCCAATGAGCGCTAGTCTTCCACGACAAAGGTCGGCTAACCCGACAAAATTCCGGCTAGAATAGCGAAATTCTAACCCAAAGTGTCGGCACCTCCTAACAAAATTCCAGGAGCGCAGCTAATCTAACCGTCGCTCAGTCAACGTAACGTGCACGACACTTGGCCTTCCTACACTCGACGGTCCAACATCACGAAACGTCGTGACCTTGACCTATAAATAGATCCCCTATTACCACTAAAGAGAAGTTCAACTTTTTGATCCCGTTACTGCTCGAGTATCCAGGCGTCCCAACTCCCTCGACGGCGTCTACTCATTCGTCCAGCTACTTTCACCAACAATCGACCGTCCATGTAGGAGAGCTCGCTGGCGACAACTCTAGCTCAACCTTCCTACAGGTTAGTCATCCTCTCCCCCCTTCCCACTGGCAGGAAGGGGGGGATGGGTCTTTTGCTGATAGTCGATCCCCCTAGTCATCCATGGCTTCGACCAGGGGAAGTCCATTCCTCCCTCAGGGATCACCCTCGATCCCCCCTCCTTCCATGCTATTTTGTGTTTTTAAGGTCGCTTACGAGCTTTCCTTTTCCTCGAGTAGACTTTGTTTTATCTATTTTGTATGACTATCGGCCTAAACGCATGGGTCTACACATTACGGGACAAAACAAGGAACCCAGCCTCTGGTAATACAGGTTGTCTGGCTGACCAACAAATGAGCCGATTACCGCCCCTATGCCTGACATTTCGAGTAACTCTCCTCGTTACGGCCTAGCCATACGAATTGCACACTTAGCATTTTTTCTAAGCTAGAGTACGGAACCTGACCTCCGGCACCTCAAGTTCCAGTTCCAGTTCGGCACCTCGAGTTCCAGTTTGCTTTATCTCTTTTCGGCCATCTTTCCTTCGCACCCTTATCCTACCTTGCGACTAGCTTCGCACGAACAATTCGTTTGGCTTTCATACTTTGTGGGCGGAAGTTCGCCAAGGCTAGCAGACTTCTCTTATGTTTTTCGTTTCTTCTCTTCCTCTACGTCATCACCCGATGCCCGCTTGTGCATCGTGGCCTCGATGAGTGCCCCGAGACCTGATTTCTTAAATCCCCGTGCGGCCCCCAGATGGATTTATCAAATTTCCACCCGTTTTCACTGGATTTCCGCCTCTTTTTATCGCCTTCTCGGTGAGTGCCCCGAGACCTGACTTCTTAAGTCCCTGTATAGCCCCCAGATGGATTTATCGGATTTCCATCCGTTTTCACCTTATTTCTGCCTCTTTTTATCGCCTTCTCGGTGAGTGCCTCGAGACCTAACTTCTTGAGTTCTCGTGCGACCCCAGATGGATTTATCAATTTTTTGCCCATTTTCACCGGATTTCTGCCTCTTTTTATCACCTTCCCGAAGATTCCCCGAGATGTAACTCCAAGTCCATGAGCGGCCTTCGGTCAATTTTACCGATTTCCGCCGGTCATGGCTCCTGTGGCCCAACTTTAAGGGTCTCGGATTCCAGATTCTTACCCGAAATCCAACTATGTTTCCAGAGTTCACCATGTTGGCCTCCAGTCTCTAACTTTTGGCAGGTTGAGCGTGAATCCTTGCATAAACTCACATTGTCTTTAGCTTGCTGCATTTCCTTTTTATTTTGGGACTAGTTGGATTAAGGCACATCAAGAAACTCCTAATCGTACGATTAGATCTTCTCTTTTGGTTCACCATGCATTGTAGTTAACTTGTGCACCAATCACAATAAAGAGGGCCAGCTTATGTTGGGCTAGCGGAGGGTGCCTAACACCTTCCCTACCAGTACATTGAATCCTTATTATCTCTGAGTAGTAGACCTTTTGTTTTGATTTTCTTGGAGATTTAACATCTCCTCCCTGAGTTGAAAAGTATGCTCTCTTCCTCTTCTTCTTTTCCTTGTTTTCCAGTAAAACAAAGTGACAACTCCAATTCTTTTAACCATAACTCTCAACTTATTTTCCCAAGTTCCATGTGCTTGTTATTCTCTTAAATAGCTTCAACTATCATTTTAGTAGAAAGAAAGGTAACACCCCCAACACAGAAGCTCCTCAGCAAGAATGAAGAGATACGGTGAAAGAAGATCCCTTTGGCAAACACCCTGGGAATTCTTGAAAAACTCTATGACTGATCCATTAACAAGAACTGCAAAAAAAACATTCTTAACACAATTTTTAATAAGACGAGTACAATCAAAAGAGAAACCAAATTTATCAAAAACTACAAAGAGGGCATCCCACTAAAGCCTATCATAGGCTTTTTCCATATCCAAGCTCAAAATGAGATTCCCACCCCTATAGCCTTTATCAATCTGCTGGGTTAACTCCTAAGTTAAGGAGATATTATCAAAGATACTTCTGTCTTTGATGAACGCTCCTTGCATGGGTGAAATCAACTTCCCAATAAAACAACTCAATCTAGAAGTTAAGATCTTCGTAATAACTTTATATCTGACATTGCACAAGCTAATTGGCCTGAAATCTTTGAAGCTACCGAGATTCTAAGTCTTCAGAATCAGCACAAGATAGGTAGCTTTCCAAGAATGGTCAAGGTTACACCCCCGGAAGAACTCCCGCATTGCATTGACCAAATCGGCCTCAAGCAAAGCCCAATTCTTTTGAAAAAAGGCAGCCATGAACCCATCCGGACCAGGAACACCATCTGAATCCAAAGCCATAACTACCTGTTTAATTTCTTCTCTGTTTGGCATCACTAAAAGGAGCCTACAGTCCTTGACCGTCACCAGTCTGGGAATGAGCTGAAGCAGCTTAATATCCACTCGGTGTTCCTTAGATGTATAGAGCTTGGTATAATACTGAACAACATTAACACGAACTTTGTCAACTGTGTTAAATTCCTCCTTACTTTGCATAATGTGTTCAAAGGCATTCCACCTATTTCTATTGTTAACCAACGCATGAAAATACTTCGTGTTCCTATCACCTTCCTCTCTACTGTTGTTGTTGCTGTTAAATATCTTGACAACATCCAATCTACTACTATGCTACATGAATCCTAGGGTTCAAGCCTCTCCCATTACAATACTAATGGCTACGAGATCTAGCTGTCAAAAACCTTTCTGGTACATCTAAAAGATTGAATAAGAAAAATTTTCTGTTATGGTCCAAAAGCTTTAAGACCTTCATTGATACTCAAAGAAAGGTCACACATTTAACACAACCACCACCTAACATCAACGATCCAAGTTATGATGATTGGGATGTTGAGGATTCTATTGTGGTGACATGGTTGAAAAATAGTATGGAACCTCATGTGATAAAAGGTGTCATGATGTTACACCCTACAAAACTAATCTAGGATACATGGCACCAAATGTATGGAAATTATAAGAATGTTATTAGCATTTATGAGATGCATAAGAAGATGTTCTCCTTGAAGTTGGGAAACCAATTGATCCAATAGCACTTTTGGATAGTTAGGCCTCTTTTGGAGGAACTAGATGTCCTTTAACCTGTTACATTAGATGTCTCTACCATGTGTCAATACAGAAAGGATCTTGTCATTGCACTCTACTTGTCCAATTTGTCGTTAGAACTTGCTGCCCAAGTCCATGATCAAATATTAGGAAATGAGACTCCATGATTTGTTTGCCGTCTTTGCTTGTGTCACACACATAGCAAATCCATGTCATGCTAGTGAGAATTCCCAAGCTCATGGTGATGCCTCTGCCATGGCTACCATGAAAGGGTCAACCAATCCTTCTACCAAAGAAAATTGTAACAATAAGAAAATCCTCAAACAGAGGTCGTAAACATTTTCAACATTGTGACCATCACTAAGTCTCCTACCCCTACATCAGCCGACATTACTACCAAGTCTACAGCTACAAAGTCTAACATTGTGACCATCTCTAAGACTAACTACCATTGCCTTTTACAGAGTCAAGTTATTGAATCCCCTACTACTGCTGCAATTACTTCTACTTCATGTCTAGGTTGAGCATTAGGTGTCACTCATCATATGTCAAATACACAAGACCTATTCACCTTCTTGGATAAGCTTTCCGATATTACCTGTGTCACCATTGCAAATGGATAGACTTGCTCTGTATCTGGGAAAGAAACAATCTAGACCTCCTCATAGATCAAGCTTGACAAAATCCTTTTATGTTCCTAATTTTTCTGTTAATTTAGTTTCTATTAGTGTTATTACAATTGTCCTATTCTGTAACCTTCTTTCCTTATCATTGCACTTCTCAAGAGCTACAAATGAGGACGAGAATTGGTTTAGGTCATTGGTAGGGAGATGGTGTGTTTAAGCTTGTTCATAATGATGTTCTAGGAGAATTAGTAATGTTGCTAACTGTCTCAGAGTCATTTCTCTTGAGGCTCTATCATCTTCATTAAAAGCTTTAACAAGCTCTCCCATGGATATCTATTTCTCCTTTTGAGTATGAGTGACGAAGCAACATTGCTCTACCTTCCACTAACTTTAGTTAGCATTCAATAAGAGTTTTTTTTTGTTATTGTTCACTGTGATATCTATGGTCCAAGTTGGGTCACATTTATGTTAATATATCGTTATTACATTATGTTTATCAATGATTACACTCGTATATCCTAGTGTCACCTTTTACAAGATCATCTGCAGATATGCTAATCAAGAACAAAAGAAAATTTTTGTTCTCCAAATGTTGTTCATAATTTGTGTATAGAAAATGAAACCAAGTCCCTGCTAGCAAAATCTGGCAAAGTACATGATCCCCATGTTACTTTATATAGATTAAATTTCAAATAAAGGGAAAGATCACAGTTCTGAATTCTAAGGTATATATAAGCCATGATTGAAATAAAACCTTAACAGGAAGCTCATCAACAAAAAAGTCAAATCCTTCTCCCCAAATTGGATTTCTTGAACCTGGCACCATGGAACTGTTTGAGAATGAAAAGGGAAAGATGATTAGGAAGTCAGAAAAAAGGAAGAATACACATTAAGCAATTTTCTCAGCATCACTCGAAAGTCATGATTGCCAGATATGATAGTTTCACAATAAAGTGTAAAAAGATACATAAAAGAGTATATCAAATCTAATCTACGAACAATTGCAAAAGACAAAGCATCATAGCAATGTCAACATGCAAATCATGCAGATACACTCTGTAATGGGGAATATTATCTACATCAGATTGAACTTCCACACAAAATATTGCAGACAATTTGTAATTTTCAAAAACAAAGCCACAGTAAAGTATCTATAAGACTGACTAATTTTTCAAGGACAGGCACCATAGTGATCAAACCAAAAACCTCCAAAATTTACTAAAATGCTTAAAACACAGAAAGAATGCTACCAAAATGAAGCAATCCAACCATGCAGATAATGTGCTGAGCTTTCTGAAATGATGAAACATCATGCATCATATAGGAAACAGTTCAAACAGGCAACACAAAAGAAATAAGAAAAGAAAGACAAGAAGGAAAAAAAGGTTTCAAGTAGGGATCCAAACAGAAAGGAAACTAGAAAATAAGATGTAAAAATCTGTCCAACACATTTTTCATGAGACCTTCTACACCTCTACACAGGCAATTGCTCCTTTATCGCAACTCCCGTAGGCAACACCTCTTTTGCCCCCACTAAGACAAGCGACTCTTCCACTTGCTAATCAAGCAACCTTCTCTGTCCAAACAATGACTTCTACCTTGCACTGCCACCACTACTGCTTGCTGTTCCTTCCTTCCAGCATCTTTTGCCATGCATTTCCATCAAACAAGCCCCCCCATCACTACTTCTCCCATGGCCAACTCTCTCCGCCAACGCACCTTACATGGGAAGCAACTCTTTTCACGCCACAACTCCTACAATTGACTACCTTCAACCTCTTTTTCAGTGCTCACAAGTGATTCCCCTTACAAGATTTGGTGATTCTTCCATCAATCTCCCTCTTCGATGCATTGACCACCATTAGGGTTGCACTTCACTGCCACTTGAACCCATTAGGGTTGCAGGTGGTGACAGTTGAAGGAGAAGAAGACAAATGAATGAAAAAGGAGATAGTACGTGTAATGAGCGTGCATAATATAAAAAAAATGAAAAAAGGGAGAAAAAGGATTGTTTACGTTTTAAGTTTTTTAAGTATGTTGTTTTTATGTCTTTTAAATTTATAACAAGTTAAATGCTCACCATGAGGAGTGTTGAACTAAATGATATATTAAGTGTTCAGTGTGTAGGTTTAGACTCACATTAGTTAAACTTATTTGTATGTGTCTTATAGTTTCTATATAAAGAGACCTTATCTTTTCTAATGAATTAATTCAATCATTTTCTTTCTTTTTTATTTCTTAACAACAATTTTATCAAAAATAGAGTAAGAGTTACACCTATGAAAAATAAGAGAAATTTGACTTAGTTGATTGGATAATAACCTAAGACCAAGCAATGTACCAATTAGGAGAGGAGAATTAATTAATACTAAAGAAATTAAAAGAAGTAAAGCTAGACCAAAAGCTACTTACTTAAAAATTATAAGAAAAGATTTAAATTTATCTAATTTAATAGAATATTTGATAATAAACAGAAAAACTTAGTTGAAAAGGATTCATGTGTCGACCCCATGTAGTGAGATCATGGCTTGGATTGTTGTTGTATACTAGTAAGAAACTAAATGGGCAGGAGAAAAATTCTAAGTTAATTAAAATTAGTTGTTTTAAATTGTAGTATACAAGAAAAAATAAACATAGAAACAGAGTTGCCAGAAGTATTAGATAAAAGTTTAAAAGACGAAGTTGTAAAGGTAATAAGGATAGAAGATTGAATTATAATAATTAAGTTTGTGATAGAAAATAACATAGTCAATATAATTAGCACATACACCCTACAAGTTTAGAGGAAGCTACTAAACAAAATTTTTAGGAAAATTTGGATAGTTTAATGTATAGTTTACCTATTAGTAAAAAGTTTTTGATTGGAGTGAATCTAAATGATCGTGTAAGAGAGTAAAAAAGAGGATTTGAAAAAAACTGAGACTTAGCTTTTATAATAGAAAATAGTTCAATTAAATTTTATCATAGTTTATAGCATTAGAAAAACAGATAAGCATTTAATTACATTTATAAATAGTTCAAATGTTAATCAAACTAAAAAATAGATTAAAAAATGTGCAAAGATTTTAGCATTATTAAGGATACGTTTGGAAAGAGCTCTACTTACTCTAGCACCAATTCTGTACAAACTTTCATATATTATTATTACCACAAACTTCAACATTAAACTCTCACCACATTAATTACTATGCAACTTAACTTTATTTGTTTCACTATTTCTAACTCTAACTCCTTCTAGCTTACATAGCTAATTATAGCTAACTGGAGTCTAAAACAAACAAAGCCTAAAGAACAAATTTTAACAACACAACATAGGTTAATATTTAGATGTTGGTATCAAGATCACAAAGAAAAAGACTAACGTACATAAAAGCCCATGAATTAGATTGTGGAATCTAAAAAGGGAAAATAAAATAATATTTAGAGATAACTTGTTTTAAAAAAATATAGAAATTAGATAAAGAAGTAAATAAAATATGGAATGAAATAACAATTTGTATTAAAAAGAATTTTAAGAGAATTTTGTGGGATAACTATAATAGGAAAAGAAAGTTAATGGAAGAATGAAAATGTACAAAAAATAATAAAAGAAAAGTAAAAAAGCTAATAAAGTTATCATAAATGTAGAAATAAAATAATTTTAGGGATGTTTATGCTAAAAAAAAAGAAATTCTAAGAAAATTGATAGTGAAGTCAAAAATCAAGCCTATAACGAATTATGTGATAATTTGAACACAAACCAAAGGAAAAATAGAATACATAAAGTGACTAGGAAGAGAGAAAGGAGAAAGGAAATCTAGAGATTTCAGTCCAAGTGTATTAAGAATGAAGATGGTACATTTTTTGTAAAAGAAAATGAAATAAAAAAATAGATAGCATAAGTATTTTAGTAAACGTTTTGATGAATCTATCATAGAAAACCCTTACATGCAAAATTTGGATAATAATACAAAGAATATAACCTACGGTTATTTTTGAAGAGTTGATAGTTTGGAGATAAAAGACACTACCAAGGAAATAAAATGTGGGAAAACTATTAGATCAAATAATATTCCTATTGAAGTAGGAAAGTGTATGTGTGAAGTAGTAATTAAGTAGTTAACTAAACTTTTTAATATAATTTTAAGACAAAAAAATGCCCAATGAATGGAGGAAAAGCCTTTTAACACCTATATTTAAGAATAAGAACATACAAAATTGTAATAATTATTGTGATATTGAGTTAATGAGTAAAATTATAAAATTATGAGAAAGGATAAGTGAAGAAAGACTAATGCAAGCTATTCATTTACTTAAACAACTAAAAAAAATTAGAGTTAAGAAAAAGGACTTTCACATGATTTTCATTAATTTAAAGAAAGCTTCTAGTAGAATACCTAGAAACCAATTATAGTGGGTATTGAAAAGAAAAGAAATACCTATAAGATATATTAATATTATAAAGGCTATGTATGAAAGAATAATTAATAGTATTTGTTAAGTGTTGTATTACCTACTATGTCTTACCTTAGATGGGTAATCGAATCTTTGTTCAGATCCATTTATTGTACATTGTATTTATACTCATCTAGTAATGGGAAAACCCTAATGATCTTTCTTTTCCCTAATCTCAACTTCCCTCCCTTCCTTCCCTCTCTGTACACACAAGTTCTTACCTCTGCATGATGTCTACTTGAGTCTATAAATGGTTTTCTTCAAAAGGCAAACCTATGTCTCCCTCTGAGCAACAAAGTCGAGCGGTTACTCTAGGTGTACGTGACGTGAATGTGCCAGTAAAGGACATTGCATCCTCTACACTTGTTGCTACTGTGACACCTAGTGATTTGACACTGTTATGGCATCAACATCTTGGTCACCCCTCTTTTTGTAAGCTTCGAGCCTCTCTTCCATCAATTTTTGTTCATCTAGTCCAATGTGAGTCTTATATTATGGGTAAATAGTTTTGTGTTACCTATAACAGTCATGAGTTGTCTACCATTTCTAATCTATTTGAGGTAATTCATTGTGATATTTGGGACTCCTCATATGTTGTCTGTATTGGGATTTCATTATTTTGTAATTTTTATTGACGATTTCTCATGTCTCTTGATTATACTTATTAAAAAATCGTCAATAGTTTGTCAATGTACTCAATTTGGGTGTGTGGTGCTTGTCAAAAACCTCGCTCTTGGTCTTGACAAGTTCTCACCTTGTTCCCTTAAGTGTGTGTTTGTTGGGTACTCTTGCAGTCAAAAAAACACTAGTGTTATCATTTTCCTACTCATTCGTACCTCCTCTTAGCCAATGTTGTCTTTTTCGAGAGTACCCCTTATATTTCTAACTTGTCTGTTCCTTCAAATGATTTCATGCCATGTCCAATTCCTGTTGACCCAAGGGTTCTTCCTCCCTCCTCAAGTCTGTGAATAATCCCTACAACATCATCACAGCCCTTGCAGATATACCAACAATGTTGGCCACCTACCTTAGCTACCACTCCTCTAACCATAGTTTCCTCTCTTATTGCAGATCCAGCTCTTTCTAACCTTATTTACCTATTACATTAAGAAAAGGTACTTGCACTTCTATCATTCATCCTATTTCTATCTTTGTATCTTATGCTCATTATGCTCCTACCTTCTGTTGTCTTACTCTTTCCATTTCTACGAAATCTATTCTTAGGGATTATCATAAGGCACTTATCCTTCTTCCTTGGAAGACTACTATGCTTCTTGAGTTACAGGCCTTGCATGATCGTGGCACTTGGCAACTTGTCCCATGTCCCACGTCTACTCTGGTTGTGGGCAGCAAATGAGTGTTTACTATCAAGTGCAATTCGAATAGCAATGTTGCTCTTTACAAAGCTTGGCTAGTAGCCCATGGCTTCACTCAAACATATAGGGTAGATTATGAAGCAACCTTTGCTCTAGTGGTACAATGAAATTGTATTCACATTCTTCTCTCTCTAGCAGTCAACAATGGATGGCCTCTTACTCAACTTGAAGTCACAAATGGATTCCTCTATGGTGATCTTGATGAACAAGTTTTTATAGAAAAATTTTCTAATTTTGTTGCTCAAAAGGAAACACAGATTTGCTTTTGAAGAAAGCCATTTATGGACTCAAACAGCCTGAGAGTATGGTTTACTAAGTTCAACACAATCATCTCCTATTAGGGATTTAAGTGGTATGTAGTAGATCACTCTATTTTTATCAAGAAAAGCTCTAACCGGTGTACCATACTAGCAGTGTAAATGAATGACATACTGTTGACAGGTGATGATAGTGAACGTATTTAACAGACCAAACAACATCTAGCCAAACATTTTGTTATAAAGGATTTGGGCAAACCACGCTACTTCCTAAGCATTGAGATTGCACACTCAATAAGCAGTATGATACTAACCCAAAGAAATTATATG
The DNA here is from genome assembly GCA_024699675.1 of Amphibolis antarctica. NCBI lineage: Eukaryota > Viridiplantae > Streptophyta > Magnoliopsida > Alismatales > Cymodoceaceae > Amphibolis > Amphibolis antarctica. Next base: position 56,975 of record JAMKPZ010000129.1, read on the forward strand.
CTTGATATACTGAACGAGACAAAATAGTTAAGTTGCAAACCTAAACCTACTCCTATTGAGTAAAATCCTCCATTCTAGGATAAGTCTTCTGTACCCTTTTAAAATGTTGGTAGATATCCGCATCTTACTGGTAAGTTGATCTACCTCACTGTGATAAGACCAAACATCTCATATGCTGTAGGTGTCTTGCATCAATTTATACTGGCACCACTAGAAGTTCACTGGATTGGTGTAATAAGAATCCTTGCATACATCAAACAAAATCCAGGGAAAGGCTTGATTTATTCCAAACATGAGCACTCCCATGTTTTTGCATACTTAGACTTTGAATATACAGGTGATAAAGTTGACAAAAAATCCACTTCAAGTTCTTGTACCTATGTTAAAGGAAACCTGGAGAAGTAAGAAGAAAAATGTAGTGTCAAAATCTAGTATTAAAGCAAAATACAGGTCAATGTCTCAAACTACAAGAGAGTTGGTGTAGATTAGGTCTATTCTATTTGAGCTCAAAGTGAAAGTCTTGTTACCTATAAACATGTACTATAACAATCAGGCGATGATCTACATTACTAGCAATGACACATTCTACGAGCACACCAAACACATTGAGATAGACTATCATTATGTATGTGAACTTTGTCTTACTAACACTATCTATACTCCATATACCAAATCTACTCAGTAGCAAGCAAACATTTTCACCAAGGCTTTAAGCACTAGGGTGTTCAAGGAACTTTGTACCAAACTAGGGATGACTGATTTCTACTCCTCAGGGGGAGTGTTAAGTGTTATGCTACCTACTATGTCTTATGTTAAAAATTGGATTTTTGTTTGGATCCATTTATTACACATTGTATTTATACTCATCAAGTAATGATCTTTCTTTTCCCTAATCTCAACTGTATTAAAACTATAGAAAGAGAAACTAAGAAATTTCCAAGAGATATAAGTTTACACCAAGAGTTCTCTTTAAGTTTAATACCTATTTATCTTAATTATAAATGAAATAACTTAAGAAATTCAACGAAAAATACCCTAATGCATGTTATTTGCTAATTATATAGTTTTAGTTGACACAAGTAAGAAACTAATTCTAAATAAAAATTATGAAATGAGATTTTCGAGTTCAAAGTATATGGATTGAGTAGGCCAAAAATTGAATGTATGAAATAAATTAATGAAAATACGAATAATGATGATGGTATATGATTAGATAATTATAAGATTTGAAAAGTACAATTTTTAAATACTTAAGATTTATAATAAGTAACAATAGAAAAATTATAAAAGGTCTTATTTATAAGATTAAATAAAGTAGAGTGAACAAAATAAAGAAATGCAAAGAAAATTCTATAAATTTACTATTCACTCAGCCATACTTTACAGTTTAGAATGTTGAGTGACAAAGTATGAACATTTGTAAAAAGTTAGTGTTGTGAAGATGTGAATACTTAAATGAATGAGTTGTGATACTATAAGGAATAAGTTAAAAAATAATTTTATTGGGAATAAAGTAGGAGTTACACCAATTGTATATTAGATAAGAGAAAATCAATTTATCTATTTGATTATATCCTTAGGAAATCAAATGATGCATCAACTAAGGGAGGAGGATTAGTTAATATAAAAAAAACAAAAGTAGAAGGCCTACAACTACTTAGTCAAAAATCATAAGAAAAGGTAGAATTTTAATTGATTTAGAAATAGAATTTTAATATAATATCAAAGTAAGTTCACACACATCTACTAATAAACATTTATAGGTAAATAAATAAAAAGCCATAAGCAAGGGCCATCTTAATAAGTACACAACTACCTATATGCCAAAACTAGCATGGACGCTCAGACACCCATCTTAATAAGTGCATAAATACCCAAGAAAACACTTACCCGTACCCATGTTTGATCATCATAGAAATAAATAATTTACATTACAAAAGCAAACAAAGATGAGTTACCTAAATCGCTTCTGATCACCACAAATTATTATGGCATAAGGATCAGAAGTGCCATTTAAATTTGCACCAATCAAATTCTTGGCAGCAAGGAGTTCCAGCTGTAAATTAAAAGAAAAAAACCACATGTTACAGGAATATTGGGTAATGAGAAAATTTGATAACAAGTTGGCTATCTAAATGAAATAAAGAAATGGCACATAAGGTGGGAAGAAAAATAAATATTTCACCAAAGAAGTCCAAGCAAATTTCAAAAAACATTATTGGACTAATATCCTGGTCTTTAAAAGATTTCAAGCAAAGAAAATAAACTCACGTAGCACAACATATCTGGTAATATATAGTATATTTCTTTCAAGAATGATTGTAGATAAATAATCCCAATATGACATAAAATTATAACGTGTAATAATACTATGCATATTTCAGTAATATACATGATTATCGTGGGTAACATATATATAGTGATTGGATGGAACAGATCACATTACCATATAACATAAACAAACATATGTAACCCAATACAAAAAGTATAGCACTCTTCTTTAAATTGAAGCATACATATCTATTATACTCATTTGTACAAAGAGAATCATAAGATCCAACACTAAGTACATTAAAAGAATTAATATTGTTAGAACTTACATGTTATTATTTGGTTGTAGGATCCATTTAAAGATCCATTTAATCACCATGTTGCGTATATACTAGTTGTTTAATGGAAAACTCTAATCATTTTGCTTTCACTTCCACTCTTTCCTTCAACTTGGTATTAGACGATTTCGACCCCACTCTTCTGCCACCACCATCCCACCCTTCCTTCCCTTCCTACCCGTCGCCACTGCCTCTCTCCTCCTATGCTTCTGATGCCGTCACTAATCCGTCTTGTCCCTCTCGACACCGTCAGCAATCGCCAACCTCTCCTCTAGCCACCGCTTTTTCTCTTGCATCCTCCCATGCCACCTCTTCCCCATTCATCAGGGGACCTCCCATGAGATGCGTGGCTAAGCACCTCTCTCTGCTCTCTCTATCTAGGTCTAAAGCCACCCGAGTCCGGTTCCCCTTACCATCCCACACGTGCGTCCAATCCGATCGCTGCACCCTATCTGCCGCCACAACTTGCTCTGTCTGTCAAGAGCCACCCACGTCCATCTCTCTCCTTCCAATATGGGCTTTTTGTGTGACACACCCTCCAGTCTCGTTGCATACAAGGCCATCCAATGGATCCTCCCTCTCTCACCTCCCGGTTGATTGCAACCACCATCAAGCTCTCTAACAACAACTACTTTCATTGAGCTCCGGCATTCGAAACCTTCTTGACAGCTCACCGACGAGAGTGTCATTTGTATGACGGCCCTCTAGATGAAAAATCGACAGCATACCTAGAGTGGCAAGCCACTGATTGCTCCATCATCTCATGGCTTCTGAACAGCATCGAAGACTCCATTGTGTGGAGCCTTTCACGAATGCGCTTGGCTAAGCATATCTGGGAGACCCTCCATGCATAGTATGTAAATGAACAAAATATCTCCCATGTCTATGACGTATATGAGCAGCTCCTCTCTTTTCTCCAAGGGGAGTCCACTGTCCACCAGAATTACAATCGACTCTGCGAGCTTTTAGACGAGTTGGATGTGTACCAACCTCCAATCCTAGATCTTGCCACTCAAAAGTACTACCGTCAAGAGTTAGTCGTTGCCATTTTCTTGTTCAGGTTGCATAGTGGCATCCAACACCAGATTCAGGGTCCTATCTTGAGTGCTAATGTTGTCCCCTCTTTGCAATTAGCTTTCAACCGCGATCTTTGAGTGTCTCTTTGCTCACAATAGCCATCGTTTGGCGATAGCTCGCAGACTAGTCGATCGTCTTCCTCCTGTGGTAGGTCCTGTATTGGAGGCCAACAACAAGACAGGTTTGACCCATGCATCATCCACTGTGGGCACAAAAATCATGCTTCCGACTGTTATTGGGACAAACGGGGCGGGGGGCCGAGAGATGACTCACCGAGGGGCCATAAGGGGGCTATAGGGGCCTAAGCGAGGCAGGGGAGGGGGGGCGGTCTGAGCAATGGGCCAGTGCGGGCCACGACCGAGCGAGCGACATAGGGTCCAAGGAAGGGGGTGGCCGACGACCTGGGCAGGCGAGCAAGAAGGGGAGGGGCCGACGAGGGCGGCCATGTGAGCAAGCAGCAATATACATATATACAATACCACAGACAATAGAAGAAGGAACTAGGAAGAACACAAAGGAATAAGGTTAAATTAAATTATTTTATTAATATTTTTTAAAATAAATTACATCATTACAATTTAAATATTACATTCAAAATTTTACATACAAAAGATTACATTTAAAATTTCAAATTGTTAACTTTTCAAATTCTAAAGTAAAATCATTATGTTTTTGTTGTCCTCAAACATCTGTAAGTTCTCAATCTTTAACGTACATTAATGCCTCTAAAATATCATCTTTTAACCTGGCTCTTCTGTGATCTAATATATTTCCAAAAATACTAAATGTTTATTCACAAACTACTGAAGAAGCTGAAATTATTAATAAATCTTTTACCATTAATGATAAAATAGGATATGCATTTTTTTGTGTTTTCCACCACTCAATTACATCAATTTCCATTAAATTAGGATTTTCTCTTACTAAATATTAATGATTTGTATTATTAAAATTAATTAATTCTTGTCTACTTATTGTACTAGAAGTATCATAATCTTCAACAAATAAACTTAAATCATTATAATCATATGATGATGATTATGGTATATCTACATAAGATGTAAGTTGAGGAGTATATTGTGATTGTGAACCATATTTTGAAACATATAAATCAAACATATTATTTAAACTTTGTTCAATGTTTTCAATAGTTACATTAAGTTCTTCTATATTTAAACATTTTTTTATTACAATTAAAATTTTTCCAACAACTTTTAACTTTGTCCTAGGATCTAAACAAGCAAATAATGTATATAAAAGAGGTATATCATTCCAATATTTTAAAAACTTTGCTTTCATTTTTAAAATTATTGGATGAGAAAAAGCATCATCACCATAATTATAAAAAATATTTGCAATAAAATGTAAATGATGGAAAGCATAAACACTAGTAGAGTAATATATACTAGATAAATGTACAATTGCATTACAAAATGTTTTAAAAAAATTTACAAAATAATTAGCAATTATAAAATCATCATCACTTATAAATGAATCATCATCACTTATAAATGAATCATCATCACATCCACTATTATAATAAGATTTTATTGATTCTTTATATGGTAAACAACTACTTAACATTAAATATAAAGAATTACATCTATGCGAAACATCTAAATTAAATGATTTATGCGGCAAACCAAAAGAAATCACATACATGATTAAAATCTTGAATACGCCTACCATTACTTGTAATATATCCTATTGCACTTCTAATATTATCAACATATGGCTTAATTTCTTCTACACCAACTTGAACAATAAGATTAATTACATGACAAATACATCTTTGATGAAATAAAGAAAAACCAAGTGGTGGATTTAATCTATTTCTAAACATTGGAATAGTTGCAGTATTGTTAAATACATTATCAAATATAATACTACATATTTTATCTTTAATTCCATAAAATTCAAAAATGTCTATAATAGTAAAAAAAATATTTTGTGCATTATGCAGATGATTTATTCTTTTAAATCCTATTAACCACTTTTGTAAACACCAAGAATGATTAATGAAATGTGCAGTAATAGCAATATATCCTGTTTTTGGCTTACCTTCCTAAATATCTGATGTACAGGCTATTGAAGTATTTATGAATCTCATCAATTGAACTAATTCTAATCTAATTTTGTTATAAGTATCAAATAATGTCAGCTCTAGTAATATTTGTAGAAAAAGTTTTAAATTGAGGACAATATGCCCTTGAAATATAACAATCAAAATGAGTGTCATCACCAAAGTTAATAAGTAAATTTTCACAGCAACAAATTTAGAATGTAATTCTCTAACATGTTTTTGATTATAATGTCATAGAATAAGACTACCTTATGAAATAAAATTAAGTTGCGTCTGTATCTATTTATCTTTTTCAATATGTTTTGCTTCACATTTTTCTAAATGTCGACTAAAATGACATGTACCTCCTTTACTAGAACATGAAAAAGATGAATTACAAAGATTGCAAAATGCTTTTTCTACCTGTGTACCATCCAACGTCGTAGTCATCTTTCTTGTGAACTTTGTCCATATATTAGATCTTCATTTAGCTTTGGAAACAAAAGAACAAGAAGCTTGAGAATGTTGGACCGACTGTGTTTCATAACTTTCATTGATATCACCGGTAGATCCAGCACCAAAGCTAGAGGCAGCAGTGTTACCGAAGTTGTACTCCATTTACCAAAGTTGTAATGAAAATTAAGAATTGAGATTTGAGATGAGATTGAAAATGGTGATATAAGAATTTGTAAAATAACTCATATTTATAGAAATTGATTGCCCAACATTTCAAGTAGCCGTTGTAGCTAAACGTTGAGTGCAACGTTCAGCTGCCGATTGTTGAGTGGCCGAACGTTGAGTACAACGTTCAATTATTTTAATTTTTTTTAAAAAAAAAAAAAGGTATATTATTATTATTTATAATGTTACATTAATTTTTTATAATTTTTTATTACAATGAAAATATGTTTTACAATGTTAACATTATTTTACAATGTTAAAAATATCAAGTGGTTTAATAGTTCAACTAGTTTAAACATTTACTTGATACTTATAGGTCACAAGTTCGAATCTCCATGATGGCAATTATATTTTTAATATAAAATTATATTAAATACTTCGGGTCAAGCCAACCTGCAGGCTGATTTTTCCAAAATCCTTGGCCCAACCCGACAATTCGAGTCAGGTCGGGTCAAGAGGCCCACAGGTGTCCCAGCCCATTTGAGACCCCTACCTGTGGCACAACTTAATTCCATTAAAATCCTTTTATCATTGGCATTCATACATAGGTGGACACTGGCTTAACTAGATGTCACAAATTCCTTCTTGTATGGTGAATTGCAGGAGCAAGTGTTTATAGAGCAACCACCTGGTTTTGTTGCTCAGGGAGAGTCTCAGGTTTGTCTTCTCAAGAAAATCATTTATGGTCTCAAGCAAAGTCCCTATGCTTGATTTACAAAATTTAGTGTTGTGCTTATCTCTTGAGGATTTAAAAAATGTGTTATGAACAGTTCAATTTTCATCAAGTAGAATCCTAGCAAAAGAACCATTATAGTTGTTTGTGTGGATGACATTTTGTTAACAAAAAACGATGCTCTTTGCATCCAATCAACAAAACAATACCTAGCAAAGCATTTTGCCATAAAAGATTTTGGGGAAATCAAGGTACTTCTTTGGTATTGAAATGACATACTCAAAGAACAGTATGGTGCTCTCTCAGTGAAAGTAAGTCCTTGACATATTAAAGGAGATTAGACAACTAGGACGTTAGCCTAAGCCTACACTTGTTGAAGTCAATCCCTCAAACTATTAGTGAAATGGTTTGGATAACGTCTCTTTTATCTAAGTTTGGAGTTAAGATATCCATACCTATGAATATGAATTATGATAATCAAGTGGTCATTTACATTACTAGCAACGATACATTTCATGAGAAAACCAAATATATTGAAATACTATCATTATATTCGAGATCTCTGTCTTACTGGTACTATTTGCACTCCCTTTACACAATAAACTCAGCAAAGGGCGGATATCTTCACCAAGGTGTTATCCACTAGTATTTTCAAAGAATTATGTAGCAAACTGGAAATGATAGATTTATACTCTCCAACTTGAGGGGGAGTGTTAGAACTTATATGTTATTATTTAGTTGTAAGATCCATTTAAGGATCCATTTAATCATCATGTTGTATATATACTAGTTGTGTAATGCAAAACAATAATCCCTTTGCTTTCCCTTCCACTCATTCTTTCAACTAATATGATATCCAATTGCCCCAAAACATTAAACACACATGTATAACCTAATAATTACATATTTCAATAATTATCTATTTTAGCAATATTCCATCAAAAAATATGTAAGGAGCAGGGAAAAAATCTATTATTTAAGATAGGGCAAGGATGGTTGCAAATTAAGAGAGGAGCTAAGGAGAGAGGTAACATGGTTTTCAAAATGCAGTGTAACTACCTGTAAAAGCTAAGAGAACTTGGACCCTAGATGGGAGATCCCAAGTGCAAGGAAGGTTACAAATTATGTAGATCTTTTCTGAGTTGTTTTTCCTTTTGTTTTTCTGTGTTCTTGTGGTGCGATTTTAACCTAATCCTCCCTACTTGTACCTTTTTTTATATATTGGGACCCATAAATAGATTAGAGATTTTATTCAGAAAAAAAAAATTAAGATAGGGCAAGGAAGCTTCAAGGATGGAACCAAATTGCACCTAGACGCCTCTGCATCATCCTTAATAACACTAATAAAATAAGTCTTTTTTGTTAAGAATACCTTGATTACATATGCAGAACCCTGTGATTCTCCTTTCAGCTTGCTCATCTACAAAAGAAGTGCAGAACTGCATGTCAAAAAGATGGAATAATTAATTCAAAGATCAAGTGAAAAGCAATATAATAAAAACATCCAGTAAAGCCATAGCTAAGAACGTTATTAATATTTGCACATGCCAAAATCTTCAAAATTACTTACAAAGGAAGCATATAAACATTTTTATTTTATTATGTATCTTATATTATAGAGTGTATTTATATTTATAATATATATTGCAATAATATGATAAATCATATATATATAATCAAATAATATTATATATTTTATAATCAAATAATAATATTAATGTGTGCATGTATAATAGGAGAAGGATAGTAGAGGTGATAGAGTGTATGAATAAATAGATCCTTACATGGATCTATGAGTTAAGTTTGACCAAGGTTTCTCATGGGTTTAGTCTGACATTACTAGTATTGTATTTGTCATTTCCTTATAACCTTTATATATGAAGGCCCTTATGCATATCAATGAATTAATCTACCTCCGCCTATTCTTTGTTCCAAATAGTATCAGAACCTAAGTTTTAAGAGTCAAAGAGTGTGAGAGACCAAGGTAAGGGTAAGGAAGACCATAACCATTACCGGTCACCCTCCTCTCCACCATCAACCTCAAGCTACCCTAGTCTTTTCATGTCATCTCCTCACCTTAGTCTATTACTCCACTGACAACACAAAGCCAACAACACACAAGATCATTGTCATCCCTCCCTCCCTTCATTGGTTGCTCTAACAAAAATCACCAACCTCCAATGAGCCGAAAACCATCACCAACAACCAACTAATTTGCTCCAAAAATCCTGACGACACTTCCCATGATCAATCAAGTTCTCCACCTAGTGCCCAAAGGTCTATTGTCTCTTCCCCCACAACGGATTAGTAGTTCCTCTACTCCCTCCTATTATCACCAATGCCTGACACTGCAATGCCCCCTCCTGTCTCCACCATCTCCACTTTTATCATAATAGTTACTCCCTCCCTTTCCACACAACCATAAAAGCTCCATTAGGGTTTTACTTTAAGGAGTGATGGAAGTGGGGAGAGAATTTGGATTGTCATGAATTAAAGAAAGAAAGTAAATCAATTGTGAAAGGAATGGGTGAAGAATAGGCATGTTAATGAGAAAAAAGGGAAAGGGGGCGAAAGAGAAAGAGAAAAGTATGTTTAAAAATGGAGGAAGTTAAAAAAGAGGAAAAATGAGAAAAAAATATAAAAAATAATACACCTATCATCAACCTCTGATTTGCTTATATTTGTTTAATGTGCAAGTCTCAATGCTAGATAGTGTTGCTCTATCACTGTTTTAGGATGGTATAATGAAGGTAGTATTGGTGCCTATAAAAGTTTGTTTTTGCAAGTTTTTCAGTATTTTCCTACAAATGCTCATTATTGTTGACATTAATAATCTATGAAACTTGTCAAACATCTATCACAAATGTTACTGTTAATCAAGTGTGGTAAACAGAGGTAATTAATTGATGTTCACATCTACCTTCTATGCAAACAAAGAAATTGATCGTTGTTCCTACTTACATATCAATGCTACTTACCTACCACTGCTACAGCAATCATTACGATTCCTGTCTACTATAGTTGTCTACGTTCATTTTGTAGTTTAGGTATGACTAAAATTTCTTGCACATTAAGCCCACATTGCTAGTATTGTATTTGTCATTTCCTTGTAGTCTTTATATATAGAGGTTCTAATGTTTGTTAAAGAATCAATCTACTTCCACATATCATTTGTTTCCACTAGAGGAATTTTACAAAAATCATAGTTCATGTACTCTAATCCAACTAAATACCACGGTCAACTTTTCAAAAATACTAGCTGAAAAAATGCAATTTATTCAAAAAGCTACAATAAATGTAAAACTAAACACACACTAAGAAACCAACCTAACAAAAAATTCAACCAAAACCAACAGATCTTTTTATAACAAAAAGGGAAATCCCTATTAGATAAGAATAACCAAAAGTATAAATTGATTTAATCAAAAGATCAATCAGAAAAGAACTCAATACAAAAGCAGATGCCCCTACATAAGAAATGCCTCTACCCACAAATTAGAAGGGAGATTGAATGATGGGCAATATTGCTTCCCCTCCAATTTCCTCCATTGAATAACATATCATCCTTAGCCAACCAAATACACCAGCAAGTATTGTGTACAGAGCAAACAGAAATTTTTACATGCTAGATGACCTTTGGGTTTTAACAGGGTGTATTTAGGCAGCATTTGTCTAAAGAAACGAAACACTCACACAGTCCCACCACTATTTATGCTAGTTGGCAGTGGATTCATTTGGTAAACAATTTTCTGCTAGATGGGATCAGGGAGTGTGAACCACTCCATGCACAGTAGGTAAAGAAGAAAATGAGAATGAAAAAGAGGCTACACCCAGGGCAGAAGGGGATTTTTTTAGAGTACAATGATGTATACAGCCATGCATTCCAATTATTATTACATGAATTTAAAGAAATTACATGATATTCCATAACAAAAACCTACAACACCCACTGCAACAACTTCCCACCTTCCATAGCAAAAACCCAAGAATGTTGAAAGGAAATCCCCACACCTTATGTAGATTGTAGAGGAAGATTTATTTACCAAGGCTAGTTTAACCCAATGCAATTATCATATACTCATTTATAAACATTGTAAATTACTAATGATAAATTAGTTTAAAATTTTAATTATTCAACACTCAACCTCCTCCAATGAAGCTGGCAATCCTAATAATAAAAGCCAATGAGGATTTATGATAATTAATATTCAGCCCTATCACAATCCTAAAAAACATAGAAATGACTTCATGCACTTCAATACGGTAGTCCACTTCAATATGTTTTGTCCTTTTGTAAAAAGTGTGATTGTTGGTGATGAATATGACTACTTGGTTGTCATAATACATCACCATAGGTGTCTCAACTGTAAAGCTAAGTTCTATCAAAACAGATTTGACCATGTCATCTCATAAGCTTTCTATGCTATGGACCTAAACCCTGCCTCAAGACTAAATCTAAACACCACGTTTTAATTACTTTTTCATCATGTTATCAAGTCACCCCTAACAAATGTGCGATAACTATAAGAATGGAATGCAACATATGAGATTAAAGCAAAAAATTTAGAATGGCATGCAACATACGTGCATCTAAATCAAGCTGGTAAATTTTCCATAGCATGAAGCGTGGACAATAGTCTGTGTGCTAGAGTTGGCAACATGAAAAATTTATGCTTGAGGACAAATCTCAATCACCCTAGGCAAAACTCAAACTTCCATGGCATCATCTTCTTCCCTAAAAACACTATCTGAACACCTATGCACCTCCACCTCAATCAATGATAGCTAGGACAGCCTACCTAGAGTTGTAAGTGGGTTTGGTGTCACCAGCTAACCTAACTCAACCCAACCTGTTATGGTGCATAACAGGTCACACCCAACCTAAATTGTTCTCTTTTGTTATTTCATAATTTTATACCATTTATGTAAAAAGATAGCAAAAAATATATTACTTAGTAACCTAATTTTAACTTAATAAATATCATCTAAATTTTGAATAGGTTTAATGTGATATATTTAATAATTAAATATACCACATATGACCAGAAATTCTTTATTGCTAAATATTTATCTATAAAAATTTTTTTTACTCTTATTTAGTAAATGAATGAATTAAAATAATACTTATGTCAGATCATTTAATTTAATTTAGTCCATAAAAAATCTTAAATCATCCAAGAAAATGATTAAAGTCAATTTGAAAAGTTCATCCATTTGACCTAATAATCCAACCTTAACACAATTTTTAAATTAAATCATATTGAGTTAGGGCATAATGTTGGAAAAAATGGGTAATAACTTAGTCCCTTACCTATTAACTTAAACTAGAATGAATGATTGATTGACATATAACCCATTCTAACCTAACCCATTTACACCGCTAGGACCACTATGCCCATCCAACACTCACTAAATATCGCCCATCCATCATCCCAATCTTCTCTCCTCATTTAGTAGCAACTAATCCCTAACTTAGAACCCAACACCAACTTTATCATCCTCATTTTCCTAGCAACACGAAACTACACCCAGCAGGGGGCTAATCCTGCTTCCACAAATATCAAGTACACCCTACACCTACACATCTACTATTCTAAGACACCCTAAAGCATGACCTAGAATGTTACCAAAGAATGCAACAACTTTCCCTGACAGGTTTTTCACAACCTCCCTATTCCTAAGTGTAGGTCCAATGATTCATGTCATGTCAAATGCTTTTGAATCCATTGTATTAATTTCAATTCCTACACACATTAGCTATTTGTGATCTTGACTCATGATTCAATTGCCATGTAGTTAGCTATTATGCCTCAAAGTTTATGTTTTTATGTGATCGTGGTATCAAAAAGAAAGTCTAAACTTTCTGCAAAAGGTGGATTGAAAGATTTGATCTAAAGTGCATTTATTTTCATATAGCTGTTGGATACTTGGCAAAAAAATGGATAAAACCAACAAAGACCCCCTCCTTTCCTCCTGCCATCACTGGTAGACATCTTCCACCTGGTCCAAGGGAAGATTCCACCTCCATTTGTTTGTAACATTGGAAATCAATAATTATATAAATGAAAGGAAGCTGAAAGATCATTGCACGCTTGCAATTTTATAAACAAACTTGTTGCTTCTTGTGTTTGATGCCTACTCTTCTTTATCATTTGCCTTTAGTGTAATCTAAGATAAGATCATTTCATGATTTCTTTTCCATTCTCCTTGGTAGGGAAAAAAGAGAAAAGCTAGATCTTGACCAACTTCAATGAAATTAAATCACAAGTGATATCACCTTAGAAAGCAATGAATAGCAAAAATGCAAGTAACTAAAACATCACTCAATTTACCCTATATTTGGCAAAGCCACCAACCCATAAATGAGACCACAATGCTTACCACCATATCCCTTTAATTTTCAAGTTAAGTAGTAAGATTACCCCCTCATCTCAATTGAGAGAAACAAGCAGCCATCCTACTCCCTACAAGGAATGTTAAGTTTGCCCATGGGATCTTTCGCACTCTGTGTTCCTATCTCATTGCACACACACATTGTTCTCTAGTTTTAAGAGTGTTAAAATTAGAGGGAAAAATTAGAGTGTTTTCCCTCTAAAATGTTAGAAATTTTCCAGTAGTTGCCCACTTAAAACAAAAGGTCCCTCCATACTGACAATTGGTATTAGAGGAAAATTTGATCTTTTAAAAGATTTAACCATCTTAAAGATCGAACGACATCACCACAAAAAAATCATGTTGCAAAGGGGTATTGCATCCAAAGACCTCCCTATTTTGATGGATCAAATTCTTCATATTGGAAACATAGGATGGAAGTCTTCCTAAACTCTATATATTTTGAACTTTACAATGTTGTGACCAGGTCTCCTACAACTCCTTTTAGGAATTAAAGTGAGACAAAAGAAAATTACAAAATTGGATGCAAAGGGATTAAATAAAGTATTTTGCTCACTTTCAATAAATCAATTTAATAAAAAAATTTACTCATTTTACTTCTCGTAAGTATGATATACTCTACATATTACGTATTAAGGAACTAACCAAGTAAAAAAGACAAATAAATTTGTTAGTTCAAAAGTATGAATTGTTTAAAATGAACAACAATGAATCTATAAATTAGAGGGTGGTGCGGCTAGGAAACAAAATTAGGGTTCCTTAACATTTTTCCCTCTTTTAAGAGTTTTAAAAGTGTTTGCCCTCTAAAATGCTGACCACCTTAATATTTTGTTCTTGTGTTAAGCATGACCTATTGGTTGTTTGAAAAAAAGGTATGTCCCTATTGTTAAGAAACAAGGGTTGGCATCGCTTCAAACAAGGCAAGTAGTTGGAGAGGGGACCTTTAGAAATTTTTTTGCCTATCTTGTACAAAATTGTCACATCTTAATCAAATGAAAGTTAGAGATCATTTATCTATAGAGGGCAATAAAATGTTTTGGAACCTTAACCTAAGGTGCAATACGAAGGAAAGAGAATTAACTAGTTTGACTACTCTCCTTAGACAATTGGATAGTTGGGGATCTTCTAAATTTCAAGGTTGTAACAACAAGATGCAGTGGAAATGGACATCTAAGGTTTGCTATTCTATGAATTCCACATATCACACTCTCTAAAATGGTTGGAGAGGTTGCTATAGGCTAAACACATCTAAATGATAGATGGCACCTAGGTAAGTTGAGTAGGATAGGATTCTCAAAGAAGTGGCTCTGTAAAGGAAAGGTTGGCACCTAGGTAAGTTGTGTAAGATAGGATTCTCACAGAAGTGGCTCTGCAATGGAAAGGTTGGCACCTAGGAAGTTGTTGCTTTTGTTAGAAAGGGAAAGAGACATCTTCTCACTTCTTTTTTGAGTGTGGGGATTTCAATGATTGGTGGAACAAACTCATTAATAGGAACCATTGGTAGTTCTCATCTAGTTCAGATGTTTGGGAAGATAGGCTTCAAGTTAAGTGGGATCAGAAGTTGAAAAAAAACTTTCCAGATCTTGAACAGAATGGAAATCCTCAGAGATCAGTATGGTACTTCTTTGGACTGGTAAGAAAATGCAGAATGAACAAGACAAATTTTTAGTTCGTCAATGGTTGACAGACCTGTAATCCCTGTGAAATCTTGTGAAATTTAGATTTTTTTCTTTTTTGTTATTTTTCACTTAGTTTCATTGTTGTTTTTAGTTCATACTTGGAATTATTGTCTTGTACTTTTTCTGAATATATGAATGCATCAAAGATTTCAAAAATAATTAAAATTTTTGCTTTTAAAAATCCCAAACCATCTAATATTATGTTTTGGTCATTATTCCTAACATTACTAAACTTACACTCCATATATTCAGTCTTACAATAACAACAGCAGTAATCAATGTCTTGATCCTATTACGTGGGGTATGCCACCTAGAGTTAGTATTAATCTACTTAATCTAAATCCTACAAATTCAAAGGTGTCTCGTCATAATTCTATTTTATAAATAAAGCTTAGCTTAGTTTTTCCAACTAAAACTATGTCAATACTTAACATATGAAGGTAATTTCTTGTTGAAATGCTCTATTCAATTCTTCCATAATTAATATGAAAATGGAGAATAATGTTGTGATTAATAACTAATGTTCAAATGAGTACATATAAGGTTCATTAGATACCCAAGACAAATGGTTAATCAATAACCTAAATAAGACTCTATGCTAGATGAGACTTTAATAATATTAAAATACAACTCTAGCACACCACCTTGAGCTAGAGCATACATTTCAATCATGCTCAACTTGATACAAAGTGTCTTAAGCACCTCAACACCCAAACTTTTTCATGAAATATCAGTAAGGACAGAGTGTAAGGTGTAGAAAAGATGCTGTCATCACCATATATCATATATAGTGCAGTTTCCTTCAACATGCTTTGTGCACTTGTAAGATGTAGGATCATTGGCGATGAAAATGATCACTTAGTTGTCACGATTCTTACATATTATTCATATATTTTCTAGTAAGGAAAAAATCGGTTTGACTAGCATTAAAAGCCAAATGTAATCAAATATTCATCTCTCCTATTAAAATGTGTTTACTATTAAAATTTCACAAGTTAAAGTAAAGTCAAAAATTGATTTTCTTCCATTTCTTTTACCATATACAAAACCACCATGGTTCCTCTTATGTAATCTACTTTCTTTTGAAAATGTCCATTTAAATCTCCTATTATAAAATATTTTCCTATATCTATTAAACCTTGAACTACATATTATCTAAGTAAAGTGCCCTCATGTCTTCTTATTAGAACTCAATCAAACAAGAGCTCTGATCGAAACAATAAAAGGATTGGTGTTTAAATGCCTGGTAGGCCAATTTAAACTTGCACCTTATTTTAACTTATCATCAGGTTTCATATCAAAATTCAAAACTTTGACAGTAGATTTGACATGTCCTTGCTTTTTACCTTGTTCCAGCAAATGGTTCCACCAGCACCTAAGATACTACAAAAGCAGGGGAAAAAAAAACTACATAGACATTGATTTTAAATGGTCCATGGATTGCCAATTAACTAATTTTCCTAGTTCACTTTTTTTATAATTTCCTACGTCACATGTTTATGAATCACAGATCGTGGTTTCTTTTTTTTGAAACTAATATATAAACCAAATATTTTCAACGCACTCTACATTCAAAACAGATAACAATTCCTAGAACAGAATGTCCACGAATCCGACTAACAATCATCAGCAAAACAATTAAGAATCACACACACACACACACACACTCACTCACTCTCTCTCTCTCTCTCTCTCTCTCTCTCTCTCTCTCTCTCTCTTTCTCTCTCTCTCTATACACACACACACACATCCGAAACCAAACAATTAAGAATCACATGTCCACACAGCACTAAAAAATAAATTCCGAATACCAGCAACGTACCTTGTCTTTCTCTTCCGCATCGACAACCTGCAACTCTCCATCCCCATCCCCACCAACAACACCACCACCACGATCCTCCACCACGTGAAAAAATCCAAGGAGACCGCCGAAGAACGTGCACGCTCCGATCAAGAACGCCGCCCCGGCGAAGGCAACCTCGATCTCCCACACGGACGGGAGTAGGAACCCGAAGCTCGCGGAGTCCATCATGCACGAAATGAAAGGAGGCCGGATGGAGATCGGATTCCGAGAGATTTATCAGGATTTCGAAGAGAGAGGGCGAGTTTCGCGGTCAGCAGCGGACACTGAAAGAAAGAGCGACGGTGTGGGCGTGGGAGGGGAGGCAGAGCGAGAAACTACGCTACGGAAGGAGTGGTCCCCGCGGTTGAGGACTTATGTATAGTTGGCGCGGTGCATGTTGTATTTATAATACAATTATATTTTTTATTATATATTATAATATTTTAAGTATATTTATTAAATTATTTTTATATTTTTTATTATTTATAAAATTAAACTAATATCATTACTTTTTTATCTAAATCATATATTTTATCGTAAATCATAAAATTTAACTTACTTTAAAGAACATACAGAAAAACGAAACCGAATATTGTTGTGACTCTTACACGGTGGGAGAGACTTGAACTTGCTGGATTTGGTGAGTGAGTGGGCCTTTTGTTCTTGCGAGACGACCCAGTCGGTCCAAGTTGTGTAGAATATTTTAATCGCTGAATGTTGAAATGCTATACGCTGGACTAATAATAAGGTTAATATACGTTTTTTAAAATTTAAAAATATAATTTTTATAGAATATTTATTTTAATTTCAGAATATAAATTTTTCTTTTTAGAATTACATTATAGCAGCTTTTTGAAGGAACTGTGCTTAAAATAGAATTGTAGTTCAATATTTAAGTTTGTTTGTTTCAATTATAAATCTTATATAGTTCTAAATATACCTTTGATGGATTTTATAAAAAGTATTTTAAAAATACTGAAAAAGGTTTATAAAGTTTCAATTTGATGCTATTTTATTTTTAAAATATTTTTTATTATAAAGGTTATTTTAAAAATGTAATTTTTAATTTTAATAGTGTTTTATTTTATTTTAAAAATATTTTTATTACAAAGGTTATACTGACATTTGTGATTTTGAGCATTAACATGAATGTAAAGGAGAAACTTGAATATAAAATAATATTTATTACAAAGGATCCTTTATGTACACAGTGAAGGAAGGAAATATACAAACCAGAAGGAAGGAAAAATACATACGAGGAGTTGAAACTTTGAAAATAAGGCGTTGTTACAATTTCAAAAACTACTACGTTTGTTTCGCTTTTTTTAGGAGTTAACTTCTAACAACTCTTGGAATTAAGAATTGATGTAAATAAATACACATTTAACTTTTAAAGTAAGACTATAATAATTTTTCGAAGAAAAAGTACTAAAAAGAAGTTGTAATTCCGAAGTTATGAAATTCGTTAGAGTACACAAGTGGAAGGGTTTGCGGAAGGGAATTTTTTTTCACGGGCAACCATAGGAGGGTATTTATTGACGCAAGATGGGAGCAAGTGGGGAAGAGCGGTATTCAAGTGCAAGAGTAGTCGTCGTGTGGAAGCAAAAAGGATTTTCATGTGATTGCATAAGGGTATTTGCCGATGCAAGGCAAAAGCGGGTGGGGAAGATTGATATTCAAGTGCTGGAGTGGTTATTGTGCAGAAGCGAAAGGTTTACACATATGCAAGCAAAAGTGGAAGGGTAGTTGCATCATTTGTGCTAAAGAAGAGAGAAGAGCAACTGGTAGGATCCTCCCGGAGAAGAGACTCCTTGCCCTTGGAACGTCCTCGTCGAGGAGTCGTTTTGGAGAAGATTAGGGTGGAAGAAAGACGAAGCAACATACTACTAGGAAAAAGCAGGACTTCTGGAGGAAACAACCTCAGAAAGTCCAGCCTGAAGTTTTACAAGCACCCAACACACATTAAATACAGCAAGAGGTCCACGTGGACCCATTACATGATAACTTAATAATAAAACTAAAGTAACTTCTTCAACGGACGGAAGTTTCTCCTTTTCTTATTGAAAGTTTCACTCTCATTTACCGGAAGTTTCTTATTTATTTGACTAAAGTTTCACTTCTATCCCTTGGAAGTTCTTTCTTTGTCTATTCACTAGAAGTTTTTCCCTTATTCGATAAAAGTTTTACATTTATCTATCGGAAATTCCTCACCCATCTAGTGAAAATTCCCCTTTCTTATTAAGTAGAAATTCTTCATTTGTTCATGAGAAGTTTCAATTATTCTTTCATTATTTATGGAAAATTTCAGTCAATTGCAAAATACTTCCCTTATTGAACAAAAGTTCCTACTAAGTTGGTAAAAGTTCTGTATACCTACAAGTCTTCGTGATCTTGATCCTCGTTAGCAACTTAGAATAGGGAAGAGTAATATGCTAAGTATTCGAAAAAACAACTTGCATAGAAGCTAAGTGCACTGACTTTTAGGAACGACTACGATAATATAAGTGGAAGTATTTATTTGTATTATTTCAGAAATTACATTAGCTTACTCTTGGAAGCAAGTGTAAACAAATACACCTTTAAAAATATCTAAGTAGAATAAAAAACTTACGTCATTTGAATAATCTTTGATTCGAACTTTGAATTGAGATCAATAGGATATCGTATTGATTTAAGGGATTATACCCTTTCCATTATATTGAAGGCTTCCAGAATTTGCTGCATATTTAAAAGCATATCGTATGTTGCTGATTGAGAGATTTACTTCACAAAAAAGCAAAGACGACCTTTAACAGAAGCCAGCGTATAATTAGGAAACGATCTTCCAGATTATTTATTCACAGAGTTCAACTGTTAATGGATGGATTGGAAGCAATGCTTGCGAATGAACAAAGCAATTGCGTAAATGAAATTGTTAGGCGCAGAATACAATTTTTTCTTTCCCGGGAATGTCGTCAATGGAAGACTACACCTGCTGAATGATGTAACTCGGCTATGAGGACTGATATGTGAAGTACTTATCCAACGATGGTCCAACACTAACACACTCATCTCTCTTCAACTCCACGTCTTGCCTGAGAAGCTTGAACTCGTCTACACCTTGCTGGGTAACTCGTCGACAGCCATGCATGTACATCACCTTCAGCTGCAAACATCCTGTTACCAATGCCCGCAACCCTCGGTCACAGAGATTTCGACACCTGTTCACGTGTAGGATCTTTAATCTTTTGCAATGGGAACCAATTGCTTCCCATCCGGTGGCCCGAATCTCATGACAAACTGCAAGATTCCATTCCATAAGCAATGGGCACCCCTTGGCAATGGCAGACACTGAGCAGTCCCCCACAAACCTACACATACGAAGATTGAGGTATCGAAGTTGCGTGGCAAAACCAGCACCAATGCTACCCAGACCATCTCTCTCAAGCCAACTCCTCATGTTAGAGATATTCAGATACTCAAGTCCACCCCCACTGCAAGCACCCAGCAGGCCCTCTGGAGTGAGTGAACATGAATCAGCTTCAAGATATGCTAACGTTGGAGAGCATCCATGAAACCCAACAGCAGTTATGCCTTTGCAGCATGAGATTATCACTGCATGAAGCTTAGCACAGTCTCTCGAAAGAGAACCAATCCCATCATCTGAAATGAGCGTGCAATAGGAGACATTTATGCTTTCTAACAAGGGGCATGACTTGGCAAGCATGTTTAACCCTGTATCTGTGATCTTACAGCGATAAAGTGTTACCGAGACCAAACGAGAGCACCCAATGGCAACCATAGAAAGACCAACATCACCGATGCCAAGGCAGCAGTAAAGAGATAGGCAATGGAGAGTAGATCCACAGTCTCGAAGTGCAGTTAATGCTAAATCAGGAAGTTCTGTACAGCCAGCTAAAGAGATGGAACAAAGATTTGGAAAGCGGTGCAGCAACCTCAGTAAAAGATCAGAAAAGAGATTGTTTCCCTTGCAATTAACAGAGCAATGTAATGCTAATGACGTTCGAGTAGAGTTCTGAATTTGAAGCCATTGGCGGCAGGTCAACCCAAATGAATCACGATCTGTGTGATCTTTCAACTTTAGGAAAATGATAATTAAACAATCGCTTGGAAGATTAGCCCAGATGACCTTTTGTCCATGAAAGGCATCTGATTCTGCCATCAGGATTGACAAATTTATTACTGCTCTAATGGCTGCAAGGCACGGATCTTTATGATGTAATCCTGAGTTGATGCAGATGACTCGGAAGAATCAAAGCCACAGAGAACAGTTGCTTCACCATGCTTGTAGCCAACAAGAACGCCACACTGACGACAAAGAAGCTTAGTTTTTGAACGGTGACGACCCCAATAAACAGGGAAGCAGGTTACCTCATCAACCTGAGTGAATCTGCTGAGATCTACAGAATGGAAGGAAATTACACCCTTCTTAATTGATTTACGATAATTGGAACCAATGCCAGTTGTTGTACGATTAGATGAGATCAAGTTCAGAGAGTACCCACAAGATCCACAGCTGCAAGAACAGCAAATCAACCTTCAGTTGCTGCAAGCACACTAAATATTATAAAGAAAAATAAGGCTACATGAGAAACAGCAACTGAGCAAAAGCATACTAAAAAAAGTATCCAGTAATTAAACAGTAAAAATCCAAAAAACCGAAAACATTTAAAAGTCAACAACACTATAATGCCATCCAAGCATAAGCAATATAAAACATACAAATCAATACATTAAATTAAGAAGAGCAAAGTCCAGATGACTAAGAACCATTGACAGCCAGATGCAAATAGAAATAGGCAATGATTTTCAGCAAATGTGTAAAGAAGTTAGTTTAAAACACCAAAATTAGGCTAGCAACTTGAAATATAGAAATTTCAACTGGCAAGAGTATGAAATCAATAAATATAACAATAAGAAAGAAAATAAACATATTATGAGTACAACAAATTAAATGGGTGAGAGAAAAATCTAAATTAATTGCAGATAGTGGTTTTAAATTGTGGCATATAAGAAAACATAAAGGTAAGAATGAAGTTGGCGTAGTAGTTGATAAAAGTTTAAAAAACAAAGTTGCTATGGTAACAAGAATAGAAAATATAATTATAATGATTAAGCTTGTGATAAAAAATGAGATAGTTAATTTAATCGGGATTCTCCACAAGTAGGTTTAAGAGAAAACAGAAATTTTGGAAAAAAAATGAATAATTTACTACATGGATTATCACTCAGGGAAATGTTTTATTCAAGGAAATCTAAATGGTTACGTAAGAGAGCAAAACAGAGGATATGAAAGAAACCATGAGGGATTTAATGTTGGTAATATGAATGAAGAATAAAATTTAATTTTAGAATTCAGTATAACTTGTGATCTTTTACTAGAAAAATAGATCAAAGGATGTACAAAGATTATAAGGTTATTAAAAAAGAAAATTTAACCATACAGCAAGGATATTACTTATTAGTATCATGATTAAGAAGAAAAGGACTAAAGTATACAAAAACCAAAGAATTAAATTATGAAATTTAAAAGGGAAAAAGAAAACGATGGAGCATGGAAACTAAATAGAGAGGTAAATAAGTTTTGAAATGGAATGACTATTTGTATTAAAAAATTAAAACAATAACAATAACAATCCAAACAATAATCCTATTATATAAAGTTGATCGCACAAATCCTATTTTCTAAGTATTTCTATTTATTATCAAATCTTCAATTAAATTACATAAATTTAATTTTTTCTTACAATTTCTAACAAAATAGTTTTAGGAACTTTTACTTCTTTTAATTTATTCTACAATTATTAATTCTTCTCATATAATTGGTGTATTATTTGGTCTCATAAGAATATGATGAAATCATCTACATGGATTTTTTCTTATCTTGTTTTCAATAGATACAACTCTTACACTGTTTCTAATAAAGTCATTTTTTAACTTATATCTTATGACTTATGTTACCACTCATTCATCTAAATATACACATCTCAGTAATACTAACTTTTTACACATGATAATTTTTTATAGTCTAACATTTCAAGTCATAAAGACTTAAAAAAATATTGTATTAAAAAGATTGTTCAGGAAATTTTAGAAGAATCTGGTGAAATATCTCTAATAAGCAAAAAAGGTGGTGGCAAAATGAAGATGTACAAAAAATAATAAAAGAAAAGAATATCATAAAATTATCATAAATGTAGAAATGAGGAAATTTTATAAAAGTATATGCTTATAAAAAGAAATGCTAATGAAATTAAAATTTAAACTTAAGGCCTATTTGTGCATGTTGAAATTGACAAAAAGGAAACTTTTAATATTCAATTTCTGCATTTTTAGGGTGTTTGTGCATCTTAAAAATGTTGAAATTGAATTATTGCATTTGCTAGCATATAAAAGGAAAAACTTGTCCATTTTTTGGACTCCATCCCTCCCATTCTAATGGAAGATCAAACAATCGGTTAGTCACACACACCAAAAAACACATGCATTGACAACCCCTCCACTTGCACTGTGTACCACATGCACTCCTCCCTCGACCTCTCTTCTTACTCCACATACATTGACCTGCCCTCCCACTTTGCACACACAACTTCCCCTCCCCACTCACACTGCTTGCCTAAATCTCCACTCTAACTACATGTGCACTAACCTCCTCCTCCTATGGATCACGCACACCAACCTGCCCTCCCCTCTCAACGGTATACCAATTTGGTATATCATTAATATCTAGATTAATTAAAATTAAATGTAAACCTTAATTATATATAAATTAACGACTAGATTAATATTAAATTATAATATATATATTAAATTGATTTTATAATAATTTATGAATTTTATAAATTACAGCTAATACATTAATATCTAAGTTAAAATTCTACCACTTTTCGTCACGTACATAAAAACCCAAATTTTAAATCTTGACATTTTCCATTATGTACAACAACACCAAGAAAACACTAAAATTGAAATTACTTTCCATCATTTTCCTTTTACTCCATATTCATCTATTTTTCTCATTTTTCTTTCCATCATTTTTCGAGTACACAAACCCCTTATAAGGAATTATATGATAATTTGAACAAAAAACAAGGAGAAAATAAAATATATAAATTAGCTAAAACTAGAGAAGAGATCTAGAGATTTGAATCAAGTGTATTAAAGACTAGAATGGTAGAGTTTTAGTAAAAGAAAATAAAATAAAATAAAAGATAGACAGTGTAGGTATTTTAGTAATCTTTTTAATGAATCTATCATTGGAAGTTTTGTACTCTGCAAAATTTGAGTAACAGTACAAAAGATATAAACTATATTTATTTTAGAAGAATTGATATTTTGAAACTATTAAGAAAATAAAATGTGAGAAAATTATTGCCTCAAATGATATTTATATTGAAGTGTGGAAGTATATAAGTAAAGTAGGGATTAAGTGATTAACTGAACTTTTTAAATAATTTTAAGACAAAGAAGATGCCAAATGAATAAAAAAGAGCTGTTTAATATCTATATTTAAGACTAAGAAAGATATACAGAATTGTAATTATTATGGTATTAAGTTAATAAGTCATACAATGAAATTATTGAAAAGGATAATTGAGCAAAAACTAAGACATGTAACTAAAATCACATAAAATAAATTTAAGTTTATGGTAGGTAGGTTGACAATAAAAACTATTCATTTACTAAGACAATTAACAGAAAGTTTTAAAGTAAGAAAAAATACTTCCATATTGGTTTCATTAATTTCAAAAAAGTTTATGATAGAGTACCTAAAAACCTATTATGATGGCTTGTAGAAAGAAAAGAAGTACCTATAAGATATGTTGCTATCATAAAAGACACATATGAAAGAATAGTTACTCTTACTAAAACTATACAAGTAAAAACTAAGGAATTTCCAATAGATATTAGTTTAAAATGAGGGTCCACTTTAAGTCCATTCCTTTTTATCTTAGTTATGGATGAAATAACTAAAGAAATTCAAGGAGAAATACATTAGTGTAGGATATTTACTTATGACAATTTTAGTTGACAAATAAAATAGGAATTAATTCTAAATTAGAATTATGAGGAGCTACTATTTAGACTTTAGAGTTAAAAGGATTTAGATTAAGTAGGTAAAAAAATTAATATATGAAATGTAGGTTGAACAACTAGATAGTTAGGAAATTCATAAAAGTAAGACTTTTAAATACTTAATGACTATAATAAGTAGCAATGAAGAAATTATAGAAGATGTTATTCATAAGATTAAAGTAGGGTGCATAAAATGAAGAAATCTTTTTGAAGTGTTAGGTAACAAGTGAATACCCTTAAAATTGAAAGGAAAATTCTATAAATCTGTTATTTACACAATTATACTTTATAGCTCAAAATATTACGGTGTAAAGCATGATGATGTACAAAAAGTTAGTATTGCAAGATGTAAATGCTTAAATGAATGAGTTATAATACTATAATGGATGAACTAAAAACAATTTTATTAGGAATAGAGTAAAAGTTACACCATTTGAAGATAAGATAAGAGAAAATTAACTAAAATGGTTTAGTTATATCCTTATGAGGCCAAAGAATATACCAATTAAGTAAGGAAAATTAATTAGCATAGAAGAAATTAAAATAAGTACAAATGGTCTAAAACTACTTTATTAGGAATTGCAAGAAAAGATTTAAATTTATATAATTTAACCAAAGGTTTGGTCATAAATAGAAATATATGGAAAAAAAGAATTTATGTGACCAACCTAACATAGTGGGATTATGACTCAAATTGTCATTGTCCTTGTATCCACTCACAAAAGAGAAATAAAAGGAAATAAAGAGAAAGGACAATAGCAAAGATAAATATTCTCTCACCCAAACTTACCACCAAGTTTAGCTGCAAATAGAAAACAATGAATGGATTCAATGAATGCACTTACTCCCTTTAAATCATGGTGAAAAAATGAATCACGGTGTAATAAAATGCATATTTGCATACATGACTGAAATTCCATGATAACATGGCCCAGTTATTCATTTGTCAATAATCAGGAAAGTCAACCAATCATATTTAAACCATGCATCGCCCACATATAAGAGTGATTTATGTAGCAAATATCATGATATTTGTTCCATTTGATAAGACCATCATTGTTTCACTTAAGATATTACAATATTAAACCTTTAGGAGTTTGTTTCATGTAATTTCATTGGCTTCCATATTCATAAGGTAGTGCCTGAATTTTGGATCTAAAAATATGTTACAGGACAAGAAGATCAAGATGGATAACACCATATTCCTATTTGATTCTAAGTATATTCCTCGTATTCATTTACATTTCTACAAAAGCAGCTCCATCCCTAACATCCCATGATCCTCCACTACTCAACATCTGTAAAAAAATTCATAACGCCTCCTGCTAAGTTCTAAAAAGCAAACTAAAGAGATACTTAACACAAAGGCCTACTTTTTCCTTTTCTAGTTACGAATTCTTGACAAGGAAACCTATTCAAAGTGGAATCACACCATTTATATTGATATTAGGTGCCTTTTGTGGTTAGAGTAGTTTGGATGACCCAAACTGGTTACAATTAGGTTAAAGACATCTTTGAAAATGCTTATGGAATAAGCATTTTTGAAAAAACGTAGCTTATTAAATAAGCATTTTGCAAACTAAAGAAACACTTAACACACAAAGGCCTAATTTTCCTCTTCTAGTTACAAATTCTTCACAAAACCTGTTCAAAGTGGAATCACACAATATAAATTGATCTTAGGAGTCTTTTGTGGTTAGAGTAGTTTGGATGACCCAAATCCAATTACAATATGGTTTGGGGGGGTTTTCAAAATGCTTATTGAATAAGCACTTTTGAAAAAACAAAGCTTATTAAATAAGCATTCGGAAAACAGCCTATTGAATAAACTGTGAAAGAATTGTTAAATGCTTATTTTAAAAATATAGTTTATTGAACAAGTGGTAAAATAAACTGTTAATTGCTCATTGACTTTTTATGATAAGCACTTTGTTTGCATTTGAAAGCACTTATTTAAATGTAGCTTATTTTAAAATAACCTGCTGCAAAAAGCATTTCCAGACACTTCCTATTTTTACAATAAGTGTTTATTTCAGTCATGTTTGAAAATAGTTATTCAAAGCAAAAAAGTATTTTGAAACACATCTTTAGTTGGGTAATGTGCCAATTACACACCAATTTAGCACTAGATGTGAGAACATTTGGCCTACACGAACAACAATTAGTCCTCAATTATAAAGTGACTAAATGACTACTCAATAATACTTGAGTCAAATAATGTACAATAATAGATTTTGAAGGTTAGGATTTGATCCTTATACATTCACATAAAAAACATTTATAGTCATGATTTTTGAGTGGCAAGTTCCATAAACCCAAGGTCAAAATGAGTCAATAGTGGTACTTATGTAGGAAACTAGAGAGTAAGGTTCCATCATCCAACATGGCAAGCATCATTGTAGTTTTAACTTAATTGTCTTGAGATGTTCACCATATGGTCCATCCACACAAACTGTGTTTGGGGGTAACTAAGTGTGATTTGTTTGGTTGGATAACAGAACAAAGCCATGGATGGTATGAGATACAGTTAGAACTATACTAAAAATGATGCCTAGATGCGCAAGCACCATAGTAGTAGGCTAGGGCACATGGCTGCCTTGGCAATTCCTAAGAACTGATTACATTTTTTCAATTTATACTAAATGCTTCCATATTCGAATATATTGCTATAATCTTAGAGAAAATAACAATAAATCATCAAATCAAAATAAGTGGTCAAATAAATCAATAAGTGAATCCTAAAAGTTCTAACAAGCATAATCAAAGTTCTTAATAGTTAATATACTTCTAACAATAAAAATTGTTAAAAATTAAAAAAAAATTCTTAATAGTTAATGGAAAAATAAGCCAGTATATTAAAAAAAATTCACCAATCAAAGTTTGATAAGAAAAAAGAAATTAAAAAATAAAATAAATTACAAGGATGATATTGAATTCATGTTAAACGAGAATCCCTCATAAAAACTTGTATGTTATGCATGATCAAAAAATGAAAAAATAATTATGAAAATAGTAAAAAAATATAATAAGATAATATCAAAAGAAACATCGTGAATACTTATATTTGAAATAATAACCATGTTTAATCCGAAAATTCACTGAAAATGAATAAATATATATATATCAAAAATAAAAAGAGAAACAAAATAGATAAAATACACAACAGGTATAGCCAGAGAGCACTGCCCAAGCTACCTAGGCAACACCTACGTGGTGCCAAAGAAAAATAGCCAAAATAACCAAGGCACGCTAGTAGGTGAGGCCAAATTCTGCCAGGGTGCCTAGAACTAGGTTTGAGTTGATTGTCCATATCATATGCTGATGTCAATCAGTCAGTCCTGTGTCCTCTGGAGGGGGCAATCATAATTTCAGAAAGTTGAGCCTTTTAAAATCTGCACTACAAATGATGTTCAAGAGGTATAGCATTAGCAACAGATGCAACACAAAAAGGAGGGACAAGTCCCAAAGCTAGTCTATTGATGGATGCAATATTAAACATACTGTTTTCACATAGTAATTGTTGAATTACGTCCAACATTTTCAAAAAATCAACCTATGATCGACAGTTTCTGCTGCTCACAAAAGTCTTTCAAAGCCCAATCTTTAGAAACAACTTTTAACAGTGTGAAGATACTAGATTTTATAGAAACTCAGCAAGACCACCTCCCAATCTCACACCACAAAAGGGTAATAAAAATTACAATGGACATTATTTAACTTATCAATCCAACTCTACTATATTTTTCCTACTTGGACAGATATCATGGAATATCTATACAAAAAAGGGTTTGGAATACTCCTTTTTTAACTTTTGCGTGGTGTGTTTGGCTGAATAGAGACAATATTGTCTTTTGGAATAAACATTGGAATATAAACCCCATATAGATAAAGGTTGAGGAGGAAAAACTCATTTCTCAAGTTGAGTCATTTATACACTACTGCAATACAGGTGGGGTTCTCAATGTAATGCATCGGCTAATCCAGCTAGCACCACAAGTGTCATTTGATGTTAATACTGTTGAATTTCTCCATCATGTCTATAAATTTGCACTTTCACTTTATTTTCTAGTATTAATTAATTAAGTATACTTAGACTTATCATGGATTATATTTAATTAAGATTACATAGACTTAATTAAGCCCACCACTTGATTAATTTGATCCAACAGACACATGCCCTGGTGGAAGCAACATTCCTAATCAGACTGACTCAGGTGCGGCCAAGTTATGGGGCCATGTGGTCAACGATCCCTTAAGCTTTTAAGCCCTTCTCGGCTGGCTATAACCATTGCCTCGCTTCCGTATTTTCCATTGGTTATGTATTCAAATTCTCAATTCCTGGACTAAATTTATCGCTCAGTACCCTGTAAGTCAATTTTTTTGTCGCATTGCTTGGCAGTGGTTATCACAGCCAAGTTTGTTACAGTAGTAAAATCTACTACCTTCAAAAAGAAAAAAAACCTAATGAAGCCAACTCTCAGCTTATAAGCCATCAAAGGAGGGCATTTTTCAACCACCCGGACAGCTCCAAAACCAACCATGCATCAGAACACTCCATTATCGAATATCTTCAATTTCGCACTCCCAGACCTTTTCGACGACAAACAACATCAAAGGAAAAAACTCTTTGAAGTTGGAAAGAACAAAAAAAAACTGAAGAAAGAGGGACGTCGGCGTTGAAAGGGAAATATTCCCAGGAATTGAGAGGATGACCTGTAGACGACGTCGGCGTTGGACGTCATCGGCTTCAGCGGGGGAGGGCTCATCAGATCGGAGCGTAGACCTCACGGACACATCCTCTGCCGCTGACACCTAGAGAGACGGACAGAGAGCTGGGGAGATGAGTAGAAATGCCGGCGGTGGTCTCGGGTGCACCCTTTGCACTGCAATCAGTATGAAGGCTCAAATGGCTCATTTGTTGCGGCTGTTTTTTAGTTCTATTTAATAACATATAAAAAGTCATAAAAAATAAAGAAAACTCAAGTTATATTTGATAACATAAAATTTTTAACAGATAAGATATATAAATAATAATTATAATATTTTTTTATAATAATATCTAAATGTAAAATAACATAAATATTTTTAATAAAAAATAGAAAAAAGTATACGAAATAGACTAAGATTTCCGAGTTTTGGATGTTTTGGATTTTTTTTAAATTCATCCAATTTTCATAAAAATATATTGATAATATGAAATTGATCGTTAACATTTTTAACGTAAATGGCTGATAACTAGGTGGATATTAACTTTTTTGAAGTTTTCAATTTCTCGTCAAATTTATAAAACATCGGATTAAAATCGATTTCAATAAAACACTAATTCGTATCACTGCAAAAAAAAAAAAACGAAAATAAACTAAGTAGGGAAAAAATACTCATTCTTATCCCATATGTTAAAATTTATTTTAAATGTCATCTCGTATGGATTTTTGAAATAAATTTTTTATATTAAATTTATAGTAATATTTAATCATATCAACATTAAAAAAATATAATTTTAACATTAACATCTAACCACGTAAATATTTTAAAAAATAATTTTAATATTAACATCTTATTATATCAATATTAAAAAATATAATTTTAACATTAACATCACTCAATTAAATATTAAAAAATATCAATTATTATGACCAATCTTGTCAAACGATACAAGAGAGTCGTGACCATTTTTGGCATTTATTTTAAGATGTAAAAGTCACTTTTACTGTTAACAAAGTTAAAAAAGTTATTCCAAACGTAACATTAATATTAAAAATTATTAAACATAAAAATTAAAAAATAGAAATTGTCAAAAAAAATTCCACAACATTTTGAAAACTTATTTTTAAAAAATTTAAGAGTAGATTAACATAAAAACAAGAAGTTCCGCGTACAAGATAAAACGCTCAAAGCGAGCGACCATAAACAAAATAAGATTGTGATGTAGTTAATGATGTAATTAATGATGAGAGTCAATTTATTGGAATATTCTACAATTTATCGGAGCAAAAACAAAATATAGAAAAAATAAAAGTATTTATATCTATCTAAAAATTCGTAGGAAAATAAAAAAATGACAAAAAATATTAGAATTTGAGTTTCATGAAATAAAACTTCATAACTACGATAGAAGGTTGATAGATTTTACAGGTTACTAAAAGATTATTCATTTTTTATTTCTTTATTTTATTTACACATCAAATTTATAATTTCTTTTCTATCATTCTTTTTTTTCATATTTCTCCTTATTTTCCTTACGTTTTCTTATGTTTTTCATTTTATTCAACACGCGATTTTTTCTCTCTTCCTCTCATTTCTTTTTTTTCTTTTTTTATTTTTTATTCAAAATATTCATCACCCAATGAAGTTCTTTCTTTCTATTTGTATGCACTCATCCACAGGCCAACTCATCCCTTCTAAATTTTATTAATAACTTCTTTTTTCAGTAAGCTGGTGGTTCAAAGACTCAAGTTTTGTTTGATAATAAAATATTTTAATTTCAATAATTATGAAATAATAGAATTGAGAATAATTTCGTAAATAGTATTTAAATTATATGATAAATTATAAGATAAAAATTTATATGATAATAATAATAATACATGAAAATTTATAAAAAAATTGAATTATTCGTTGTCAAACGAAACTTCAAACAACAATAACAGAGGTGGATGTATCAACCGCATTTGGTGTTAATAAATTTAATATTAAAAATTACTAAATTTAAAAATTTAAAAATGTCAACTATCTTTGTCTAGATATTTCATCTCAATTATTAATTCCATGAATCCTATTTTGATGAATTACATTTTTTTTTTATAAATATCATATCATACAAGCTATATTTGCTCGTATTCGTAAATACAATAAATCACTGGAGGACAAGTGAAAAGGCACACAACTCATTGGTTATATATAAAAACCACGTGTGAATGCCTACGGCGAACCTCGTTGAAAAAATACGGTGATTTTTTTTCAAATCAGGCTGCTTTTGTTTTGATTTCCGGTTGAGAAAAAGAAAAGTTTGAAAATTTCTGTATTCTAAAACTGACATGCCGTAGAAGTCTTCGGTAACTTCAGAAATTTTTAGGTCTTAGTTGAATTTATTACTGGTTAGGCAATATTTATTCTTTACCGATCAACGTTATGGACCCCACTTTTGATTTTTAACATATCAAAAAATATCTGACAAATTTCATATTCCAAAATCAGCATACTATGAAAATTACAAAAAATGTCGTGAAATTTTTTTTGGACAATCTTAGAAATTTTTAACAATCTTTTCTCATTCACCTCTGTATTGACCAAAAAATCATAGATACTCTTATTAAAATTCTCTCTTTAATTTTCTTCTATTATATATATATAGAAAAATAACTTAAAATTAAGTATCATTGGAAAAGTAACTCTAATGATATCACTAGAGAATTAACTCACACACACATATATATATATATATATATATATGGGAAATAACACTCTAATTGTGCCACTTTTGACGGTGTAAATTAAATCTAATCTAACTATATGGAATGAGTCTGTATCTCTGTAACTATATGGACTATGTGTTTATACCATTTTTGTTTATGTACAATGTTCTGATGAACATTACTTCATATAATTAACCAAATTTAATTTAAACTATCAAAAAATGATACTACTAAAGATAACATTTCTAGTTATTCTATAATGTGACACATACATCTTTGGTGAAATAATTTAAAACCATTTGGTGGACTTATTCTAGTTTTAAACATTGGTATTGTTGCAATATTATTAGCTGCATTATCAAAAGTTATATTACCTATTTTATTTCTAATTCCATATAAATCAAAAATTTCTATAATGTTTGCAAAAATTGTTTCAGCGATATGTGAATGTTGAATTTTTCTAAATCCTATTAATCTTTTTTGTAAAGTTCAATTTTGATCAATATAATGTGCACAACCTAAGGGCCCGTCCCCCTGACAGCGACACGACTCGTTTAACCCCCTCCCGCGCATCGACACACGCTACCGTTCATCCCGGCTACCAGCCCAATGACCCGACAGCCAGTCCCCCCGTTGGCCACACAACCTGTTCTGCCTCTTCCTGCGCACATGACCGTTCACCCCGCCAGCCGTACAACCCGACGGCCTATCCCCCCCCCCGCACAACACGGCGGCCTATCTCGTGCTAGGTCAAACCGTGCATATTTTGTGTCGTACCAACACGACACGAACTACCTGGGAGTCCAACCCAGGCACGACCCATAGCACGAAAATTTTTTGTGTTGTGTCATTGACCGACATGATTTAACTATGTCAGGCTGTGTATGGGCCGTGTCAGCACGGCCCATTGACAAGTCCAGTGCTTTGTTTTTTTTTCATTCATTAATAATTAACAGAACAACAGCTTGACTCTGCAATTTTATTTACAATGATAATAATTTTTATATTTATAAAAATTACAAGTATGGCTATTCTAACCAATAGATTAATTTCACGTGCCGTCTCAGGTTTGACGCAAATCTTGGAACGATGGTATCATTAACGAACATTTTTAAATTGATAATATTTTTAGTTATTTGTTCTTATATGTCATTATAAAGTAAGAGAAGATCCATTAACTTATTCATCATCAACTGACCGCTAAAATAATTAAATGCGGTTTGTCTCTTTTATCCTCCGATTGTTTCTTATCTAGCATGTTGGAACTTTTTTTTAAATAATATAACGTATTTTTTGAGATATCAACTGTCACTGTACGTATAAGCTTTATTAATAAATATATTTTACGTATACCCCAGGTTACGCGGTATGTGATCATTGTGATGAAGCATTGAAGCAGACTTCAAAATCATTTATTAATATAGGAACATTTTATACAAAAATTCAAAAAGATATGAAAACATAATTTGTATACTCTTGTGTTCTTTAAGACTTAGATAAGTTAGATCTTAAAGAAGGCTACTAGTAAATCTTTAATTGACTAAATTATTCCAAGCTGGAAAGCTACGTGAATTGAAATTTGCTGTGAATCACTCATTAACATATACACTCTGCACAAAAATTATTAGCCTTATATAATCTATTATTCTAGGTAATTTAGATTTTTCCTCTAAAACCCTAAACCTTTAATGTAATGTCCTAGGGAGGAGAGTCTATATTCTTCCAAAACTCAAATTAAGGAAAGAAAGATCTTCTTCTGTATAAGGCATATGGATAGACTCAACTTAATCTATGTAAAATTAAATCATTAATTTCATATCAGTCTTACCACTCTATTCAACACCCAACATCTTCGTTGGACAGATTGAGTCCATTGTACCTTAAGTGCCAATGATTTCTCCCACATGCAAGCATATCATGAGTCCATAAGTCCGTGCAAAATCAAAATGGACTCTGATATCACTTATAATGTTTGAAAGGAGAATCCATGTTCTTTCTAAAACTCAAGTTAAGAGAAGAAAGACCTATACAAGACATATAGACGAATTCAACCTAATCTATGTAAAACTAAATCACTAGTCTCACATGTATTACACTTAAATTCCCCTCTAAAATCACAGGTATTCTTAATATTTAGCTGTGTGCCTCTCATGGCTTGGCCTTTCGACTCCAGTATCGACTCCAGTATTTTCATAACCAAACATTTACGTTAAAATTTTTATACTTTTTTTGTGAAAGCAAGCACCTGACATTTACATCTTCTGGAACAAAAGCTATTCTCATGTGTAATGTACAAGTAAATGTGTACAGATCAGGCAGAACACTAAGCGTTCATTATGTACAATTCCACATGCGTCCTCCTCCAAATCTGAATAAGCATGGGTACAATTTACAAACAAACACAGATAACCAGTTTTTTAGCACTCTTTGAGATGCCAAGGTTCCATTAGTAGACGCAGTTGCTTCTAGCTGAGCTTCAAACATGAGAAAGAATGTCTTTAACAAGAATTTTAACACTCTGGGCTCCGATTGACTCCAAAATCTCAACACACTCCTGTAAGTCAGCATCACTTGTCAACATAACCCATTCATCCTCGTCATCCATGTACTTGAGCTGGAATGTTCCAATTGCCAACTTGAATCTCTTGGCAATTTCCTCAAGTAAATGGGTGCAACCCATGGAAGGTAGGAACTTAAATCTCACCAGATCTTCTTTATACGTAGCTTTCACAGTAATGATGCAGCTGTGTTTTTCTGCATCTTTTTTGTTCTCTGAGGACTTTTTGGATGGAGCGCTTGACTCACTGCCATTGGAAGAATCTGTCATACTTGAAGAAATTGGATGACTGTGTTCCACAATCTCATTATTTCCAGATCCTGTTTCAACTGCAGGGGACAGAGAATTGGAGGTTCTTGGTATGATGTGATGATCAAGGATCTCTGGACTGGGACCAGCCATTTCAAAAGCCAATTGATGGTTTCCTCTTCTTGCAAGATACGAACCAAGTGATGCATCTTCTGCTTCCAACTCCCATGGCATTATGCCTGGTCTATTATCAATACAAACCAACTTGTCTGGGTTATTGTAGCTTGTAATGGGAGCATGGGCTTTTCCTTTTTCATCTTGGACAGCCTTAGAACGTATGGTTTCTTGCTGAGATTTTGCCTCATCTTTGGTTCCTGATTGGTCGTCATCTGGTTCTGACTTCTCACCAGAATGGTGATATGTGACTGAAGGAGTCTGCAATGCACCACTAGGTGCAGCATCCCGAGTCCCAGACACCAATTTCTCAGAAGTGGTCACTGCTGCAACTAGACTTCCAGATATTGGATCATATTTCAGTGCACCCTCCACTCCCTGAACAGAATCTATCACAGTCCGTATTTTCCTAAGAGACCGGTTAACTTTGTGGATCTTGCGCGAAGGCCATCTAGAAATTCCATGTTGCCTACAAATCCTCTTCAATGTGGTTGGGCAAACTGCAAACATGAATCAACCCTCCATTCAGCACACAAGTGACATAAGAAATCCATATATAGTTCCTTTTTTTTCTTGGCAATTGTTTACAACTAATAAGTGAATCAACTTACAGCTAGCAATCAAAAAGTGATTCAACTAGGAAGCAAAAGGGCATTTACCATGGGAACTAGTTATACAGATTAAGTGGATGCCTCAATATGTACAAAGCAATCAGCCCAGGCAGTAATTATTTTCCAACACTTCCTAATGGATTTCTTTTTTGGAAAAAGCTTAATTATTACATAAATTGTGAATCTTTTATACTTTCAACCATCATAGAAACATAAGCACAATTACAATATTCATAGAAGCTAACCAGGTTTGGCAACTATCATTTTTCCTGGAACCGGATGTTTGTTCTAAATCAAAATTATGAAGCAATATATGTACATCCAGCTACCCTAACATGAACTTTCTGGCTATTGATCGAAGTAGACCATGAAGTGGTACCATGATCACAAAAATGCATATGACACAATAAAGTAAAAGCTTACCACCAATGCCTTTGGCAGCATCCTTCAGGCTGCCAGAGAAGTACTGTTGAAGAACACTCAAACTAACGGTTTTCTCCATTGTACTGGACTTCTTTTCTAAGTGTTTTCTGGTATCGAGTGCCTGTGTTATGTTCCCATGGATGTAAAGAAAGGTCAACATTGAAAAAAATTAG
This sequence comes from Amphibolis antarctica, assembly GCA_024699675.1. NCBI lineage: Eukaryota > Viridiplantae > Streptophyta > Magnoliopsida > Alismatales > Cymodoceaceae > Amphibolis > Amphibolis antarctica. The sequence goes on from JAMKPZ010000129.1 coordinate 93,670, forward strand.
GGCAAAAGCAACTTCAATTTGATAAAAATTTAGAAAGCAAGCACATGAAATCTTCCTGCTCTAAAAGAGATAAGCTTCAAGTCTCAAACTCCTGAACTCAATGTATTTACAATCTCAAAAATATTTATTTTCCAGCAACATTAATTTGCATCTATCAAAACCATTTCAATCATTTGCATAAATTGGTATTTTATGTTTTTCCTAGAAATTTACAGTTGTTTGATTGGAACTGTTTTTTATTCCATTACTTGTTAATGTATAGAAATAAATGAAAAGGATTCATGTGGTCAACTACACATAGCAGGATAAAAGCATTGATTATTGTTGTACTTGTCAGTGGAACAATGTTTACATTCTTTGATGGATATTTTTAGCGAACACATTTTATACATGCAAATTTGTCTTGGTCCAACTGTTTATTCTTTTTTCATTGAGTAATAAGGCTATTGAAACTAAACAACAGTACTGATATAAAAAAGCTTAACAACTTGATTTGCAAAGAGAAAGTAGGAGAGAACAAGCAAGAATAAAAAAGGGGAAAAAATCATTTACAAAAAAATGCAAAATCACTCTCAGAAAATAGAACCAAAATTATTGTTTATGTTAAGGCAAAGAAACAGGAAGTCAAAATACAATGGGCTTCAATTTTGATTGACACAACTAGAATGAGCCAATATCTGATGCTGATGGCGTACTCATCTACCATATGTTGTGAGTAAACCAATCGAAGGACCTAATAAAAGATATTGTAAGTATCACTGTTGCATAGAATGTGATAATTACTTGGTAACTACCATGACCACGAAAATAGCAAATGAAAGAATTCTCCAAGCTTGTTGCCAACACCATTGGCAGGCTACAACAAGGCACTAAGACTTCACAAAAGAAGCCTAAAGTAGCCATTTTTCAAATTCTCTTAATTGCTCACATGATGAAGCATTGAAGACAGACCTTTTAACTTTTAAGGATGGCTATATGAGCAAGGCCTGGGTCTAGAAAGGGCCAAACGTATTAGATTATACTTTAAATTCTACAAGTTTTACTACAAGTGACATTTTAAAATTGGTAAGAATATATAGACAGATGTCAAGAATTGAACTCTGGTGATGATTATTTAACCACAAACTTTGTTGGTTCACTAGAAATGACACCTAGTGGGAGAGAAATTGAAACTATCCAACGATCAAACCCAAGCAGCAAGCACCATAAAAGGGGTAGAAATAAAACAACGGGCTAAGATCCTTAATAGCCAAGTGACAGAAGGAAGAGTTCCTAGCAAGATAGAATCCATGCCATTGAAGGACAACCTCCATTAATACACTGTAAGAAAGCTTTTATAAGGATAGTTTTGTGTTAAGGGTAGTTTACTATTTTTATCCTTTTGTTATAACCCTAACAGATAGGATTTTGTACTCTTCTCTTCATTCTCAAGATAGTACATCCATCATTCTCTCCACCTTGTTCTCTCTTCCAACTTCTCTTCAAATTTAGGGCCTAGTTCACGTCATCATTGCCACCGCATTTGCCATTTTCTCTTTCACGTGCCATATTTGATGGAACAAGTTGGGTATGATTTACATATTTGCTTTAACTTCATTTTTCAAACATCATCATCTACTTGACATTGCTTGGACACTAATGTTACATATGCAGATTCCCATATATATGTAGTTAGATGCATTTTTAGCTACTACTTATTTAGTTAATTGTATATTGTCCTCTCTATTAGGGGAGAAACTCTCTTGATGTGTCTCGCACCTAATACAAAGTTATTCACTATTCTCCTTGAAGTGTTTGAATTGTATGCATGAAACGTAGTTCAATGAAAATAGGAATATTGAGGGTGCATACTTAAATGTCTATGAGATTCATAAAAGCAATACTTTTAAATACTTATGATCTATAATAAATAGTAATGATGAAATCATAAAATACTATTCATAAAATTAAAGTAGGATGGGTGAAGTGAAGAAATGCCTCTAGGGTGTAATGCAATAAGAGAATACCTTTAAAATTGAAAAAAAATCTATAAAATTGCTATTTACTCTACTATACTTTATGGTTTAGGATATTAGGATCTAACGCATGAACATATACAAAAAATTAGTATTACTAAGAAGCACATGCTTAGATAGATGAGTGCTAATACCATAAGAGAAACAATTTGAGTAAGCAAAGAGTAGGAGTTGGACCTATTGAAGATAAGATAATAAAAAGTCAATTTAGGTGATTTAAGCATATCCTTATGAAGCCTAAGAATGCACTAGTTAGAAGAGAATAATTAATTAAGATAAAAGAAACTAAAATAAGTAAAGGAAGCCCTAAAACTACTTGGTTAGGAATTATGAGAAAAGATTAATTTATGAAGATTTGACCATATATAAAAATACATAAAGAAAAAGATTCATATAACTAACACCACTTAGTGTGTGTTTGTTTAAGAGGTGGGGTTTCCACTTTTCAAGAAATTACACGATTTACAATGTAAGTTTTTAATATGATGTTTTTAGTATAAAATATTAAAGTTATTTGGTAAATGTTACTGTATACAGCTAAAGTGTATAGTAAATACAGTTTAAACAAACAAGGTTGTGAAGTTACTTATTTACATGTAAGGGTATATAACCCATCTTTTGAGTGTTGTAATGATACACTAGTTTTTACCATTCTCAACATGGTATTGAGCTAGGGTTCCGTCACCCACCACCGCTGCTTCCCTCCACCGTTCCAACCTTTGTCCACCGTCACTTCCCTCCCTCTGTCCCTCTTCTCCTCTCACCGCCACTTCTCTCCTCCGCTACTACCAGCACCGTCACTTCTCTCTCCCATGTAGGATAGCGTCACCTCTGCCGTCAATGCTGTCCTCACTAGCTCATCTCCACGACAACCTCCTGATGCACGAATAGTTTCGTTTGTCGCCCTCTCCTTCGAATAGTCCTGTCCGGTCCTCTATGCGCGGATAGTTTCGTTCGTCACCCTCTCCTTCAGATAGTCCTGTCCGGTCCTCTATGTGCGGATAGTCCTATCCACCCTCCTCCTCTTCGGATAGCCCCATCTGAGTTCTCCTCTTCCTCTAACTGTCATGGCTTCCGATGGCAGCAGTCATTCCCATTCGTTAGTGACGCACGGTGGCTCTCATGTCTGCAGTGATGTTCTCCTCCGCAGCTTTCCTGGGGTCTCTGAGAAGTTGGATGGTCCCAACTATCTCCCTTGGGCTAAAAGCTTTGAGACCATTGTCATTACCCACCGTAATGATCATCATTTGTCTCGTCCACCCATTGATGTTGTTAATCCTGGGTATGCCGATTGGTTTGCCAACGATGTTGCTATTGTCTCTTGGATGCTATCCACTATGGAGCCTAGTGTGGCTCGTGGTGTCTCCTTAATGTGCCCAGCAAAGAAGATTTGGGATCATCTACGTCGGATGTATGAGTTTGAAAAGAATATCTCCAAGATGCTTCAAGTGTATGAGTAATTGTTTCACCTCAAGCAAGGAGAAAAATCTCCCCAAAACCACTATAATATTTTTAAGGAGCTAATGGATGAGTTGAATTTGTATCAACCTTCCACCACTGATCTTGTCACCTTCAACCGTTACTGTGAGGAATTGGCTGTGGCCATTTATCTTGCTAGTTTAACTCCAGAACTTGTTACACAGGTTCGAGGTCAGGTGTTAGGTGCTGACCCCATCCCCAGTCTTGATGAGACCTTTGCCAAGATCATGTGCATCTCACTTCCTTCCACGACTTCTACCCCTTTTCTTGCTGATCAGTTTACCTTGGTTGCTTCGGGCAGTCGTGGGCACAGTCGTGGAGGGTGGGGGCAGGGAGAGAGACAACATCCTAAATGCAATTGATGTGACAAGTTGGGCCATCGTTCAGAGAAGTGCTGGGACAAATATCCTCATCTAAAGTCCCCTTTTATTGCGGTCAGCATGGATTCACCTAGCAATGGGGGTGCTACCTCATCTGGACATACCATCACCATCTCGCAAGCGAACTACGATCGTCTCTTGCAAGGATAGGGCACAAGTTCCACTACCATGAGTGCTCATGCCTCCTCAACTCATCCAGGTACTAGTACTAGCACCACCTTGATTGCCTCTACTAGCGATCCTTGGATCATAGATTCAAGTGCCTCCTCCCACATCTCAGGTACCTCTTCCTTGTTTAATCGCCTGTCTTCACTCACCGACATGTCCACTATCACTATAGCCGATGGTCGTTCGTGTCTTGTTTCTGGTAAAGGAGAGGTTCAGGTCTCTTCTCAAATAAGACTCAATGACGTTTTTTATGTACTTGAACTTTCATTTAATTTGTTATCATTGGTGCTATTACAATTCAACTATTATGTTTTATCACCTTCTATCCTTTTTATGTTACCTTTCAAGACTTGCGGACGGGTCGGAGAATTGGTTTGGGGCGTAAACAGCGAGTTGATGTGGTGTACCTTCTGGTTCACGACAATATTCCTCGTGGCTTGGTCATGTGCTTGTTAAGTACTGATTCTTCAATTTTGTGGCATTATCACTTAGGTCATCCGTCCTGGGAGAAGCTCCATCAAGCCCTTCCTTGGATTTCTGTTTTGCCTTTTGATTGTGAGTCATGTCGGCTTGGAAAGCACCATCGTGCAACCTTCAAGCACCTACGTCTTACTTCGTAAAAAACTATGTTTGATCTTATTCATTGTGATGTTTGGAGTTCTAGTTGTGTTGAGTCTATTCGGAATCATAAGTACTACATAGTGTTTGTTGATTTCTTCCACGTGTTGTAGGTTTATCTGTTGAAAGATCGTCAAAGTGTTGTTGATATACTTCAAACTTTTTTATCTAAAATAAAGAATCAATTTTCTATTTGTTCCAAAATGTTACAAATCGACAATGCCCTTGAATTTATGCAATCTTCCTTTCAAGCTCTTTGTTCATCTCAAGGCATTATCCATCAGACCACTTGCCCTCACACCTCTCAGCAGAATAGGGTTGCGGAACGAAAACATCGTCACATCTTAGATGTCGCTTGCACCCTCATGATGCACATGAAAGTCCCCAAGTATCTCTGGTCTGATGCAATTCTCACAGTTGTTTTTTTGATCAACTGGATGCCCTCCTCTCCTTTAAGAGGTGTTGTTCCTCTTCACCATTTGTATCCCGATGCGAAGTTATTCCCTATCACTCCTAGAGTGTTTGGGTGTGTAGGATTTGTTCAGAATCTCTCTCCTAGCCTTAGTAAGCTCTCTCCTAAGGCTATCAAGTGCATGTTTGTTGGATATCCTCGTACTCAACAAGGATATTGTCTATATCATCCTGCCACACGCAAATACTATGTTTCCATGGATGTTACCTTTTTTAAATCTCAATCCTTTTCAGACTCCATGGATGAGTTTCCTTTGCCTGTTCAAGAGTTTGTTCCCTTTCCAGGACCCATTGAAATTGATGGAAACCATAGTAATCATGCCACAACTTCTAAAGAGGACATTGTACAAGACAACACCAATCAACCCCCATTGCAAGTATATCATCGTCAACTACGCCCATTTACTCCAAATACACCTCCATTGCCCTCTTCTGACCCTGGTCGTGAGTCCACCACCACCACCACTCCATCTTCTGCTGACCTTCCTATTGCCTTATGGAAGGGCACCCGTTCTTGTACCCAGCATCCATTATCTCAGGCTATTTCCTATGCTACCCTTGATCCCACCTTTCGTAACTTTCCTTTGTCCATTTCTGCCGATTCCATACCCTAGGATCCCCAGGAGGCACTTCGAATTTCCCATTGCAAGGCGACTATAGATGATGAAATGAGCACTCTTGTTTCTCATGGCACTTGGGATATTGTCTCTTGTCCTGAAGGAGTGAACGTTGTTTCCTGCAAATGGGTTTACACCATTAAACGTAAACCTGATGGTACTATAGACAGGTATAAAGCCCGCCTAGTTGCTCGAGGCTTCTCGCAAGAGTATAACATTGATTATTCTGAGACCTTCTTTCCCGTTGCTCGTCTTGATTCTATTCGTGTGCTACTTTCTATGCCAGTCAATCACTCTTGACAACTTGTTCAACTTGATGTCAAGAATGCTTTTCTATATGGAGACCTTAAGGAGCAAGTGTTCATAGCGCAACCACTAGACTATTTTGCTCAGGGAGAGACCAAGGTATGCCTACTTCACAAAGCTATCTATGGCCTCAAGCAAAGTCCTAAGGCTTGGTTTGAGAAGTTCTACAGTGTTATATGGAGTGGTGGTTTGGACAATTGTAGAGTTGATCACTCTATATTTAGCAAGAAAACTTCTCAAGGAGTGACCATTCTTGCCGTGTATGTTGATGATATACTTCTAACAGGTGATGACAATCACGACATTGAAGAAACCAAAAGGTTTCTTAGAAGGAACTTTGCGACAAGGGACATGGGAACACCTAAATACTTCCTCGGTGTCGGTGTAGAGTTTGCATACTTTAGAAAAAGGCTATCCTTATTACAACGAAAATATGCCTTGAATTTGTTAAAAGAGATAGGTCTTGAAGGGTGCAAGCCAAAAACTACAATGATAGAACAAAATCATGCTTTATGAGATGAAGACTCCCCTCCTTTTGATGATCCAGGAAGATACAGACGGTTAGTTGGAAAGTTTATATATTTAACCGTCACAAGACCAGATATATCTTATGCAGTAAATCTACTAAGCTAGTTTATGCATGCTCCCAAGGAGATCCATTGGCAAGGAGCTCTAAGAATAGTGGCCTGCATCAAGAACGCTCCTGGAAAAGGGCTTTTGTACAAGAAACATGGACACTTGAGAGTAGAGGGCTTCTCTGATACTGGCTATGTTGGAGACAAAATTGATAGAAAGTCCACTTTTGGATATTGCACCTTCCTTAGAGGAAATTTGGTTATATGGTGTAGCAAGAAACAAAATGTGATTTCCAAGTCTAATGTTGAGGCTAAATACAGGGCAATGTCTCAAACTACTTCAGAGCTGATCTGGCTCAAAGCCTTGCTACAAGAACTTGAAGTTGAGGTGAATCTACCTATGCCCATGCATTGTGACAACCAAGCTGCTATATATATTACAAGTAATTCAACCTTTCACAAAAGAATAAAACATGTTGAGGTAGATTGTCATTTTATCAAGGACAACATCACAAAAATGGTGATCTCTACACCCTTCACTCATTCTGAAGACCAAGTAGTTGATGTTTTTACTAAAGGTCTAGGTGTGAATGTTTTCAGAAATCTTTGTAACAAACTAGGCATGTATAATATATATGCTCCAGCTTAAGAGGGAGTGTGAAGTTACTTATTTACATGTAAGGGTATATAACCCATCTTTTGAGTGTTGTAATGATACACTAGTTTTTACCATTCTTAACAAGGGTCTTAGTAAGATTATAACTCAAACTATTATTATTAATGTTACTATCTACTGATAGATCCAATAAAGACCTATTGCATCATCAGGGTTTTAAAGGATTTTTAAGGGTTTTTTTGTTACATTTGGATGATTGGACATTTTTTGGTTAACGTGTTGCTGGCTTTTATCTACAAGTCAATTTGTGACTTTAAATATTGTGCTTACTTTAGTTGTTTAAATGTTGTGTTTTACATCTTAAAATTTTAGTTGATGGATTAATGCATGTTGTTGTTAATAACGTTTTACTTCTTTAAATACAAATACATGACAAAAGAAATATGTTTAATAGATATTAAGCATATAAGTGACCATCCAAGGAGCCCTACTCTATCTATCTTGGCATCTCATTAACCTTGCTTTGCAGTCCTCTATGTTTTGTATCTTTGAGCAATTAATGTGGAGCATATTTACCACAATCTGAATCAAACCAAAAATTTTCAACTTCAAATGGTATCCATATCCAAACAGTAGTTGGTTTCTGTAACTGGATTCATGAATCCAATAGATACAAATCTGGATCATTCAAACTTTTATGAGAATAAATTTGGACATCCTTGACATAAGCAGATTATTTAAATTAATTAACTAAATATATTATGTGAGATAAAAAAGAACGCTATGTAGAAATAATTAACTATTTTAAAACTGTATGGATTAAGAATCAGTTACAAAGTTGATCGTTCAAATTGGATGTATAAACATCCACATCCGATCTGGAATTTTTGGATAGTTTCATGGATTTGAATTCACTCTGCTGGATATTTTCTTTCAGATGAGAATAAAAAAGGTATAGATAGGAAGCAAATATCCAGGTTTTGGATATCCATTGGCATCCCTCCAAAGGATGGGACCCACTAAAGACAAATTTCCCATCTTATCCCATCACCTCCATTGAGGTCACAGACAAAACAAGCACCATTCAAAGTGAAGAACAAGCATTGAAATCCCTTCAAAACCAAAGACCTTACACAGTTGACAATCCTTTCTTTAAATCTTGCGAAATACTCCTATGCTAGCAAATGAGTTAAAAAGTCAATGTAATAAGGAAAATGATGATTCTAAATCATACAAAAATCCAAAGATCGTCCAATAACCTAAATCTATTTCCTGTTCAGATTTGCAGGGATGTCCTCCATTGAATAACCCCACTTCAATACTAAGGTTCCAAAACAAATATGTGATGCCTGATTGAGGTTGCACCATGGCTGCCCATCTTCCGCCCCCAAATGTGCTTTTGTTTTAACAATTTTAAATGCCAAAAAGCAAGAGCCATACTCAACATTTTATCCTATGAATTCTCATCTGAACACCTATCTAAGGATTTTAACTCTATCAAGCATAACATTGCAAAATTACAAAGTCATAGTGATGTTATACATTGTTGTTATGCATGTCACTGGTGCATATTCTTGAATGAATGTTACAAACCCGTTAAGATGGAGTATGTGGTTTCTACAGCTTGACTCCAGATAGATCAAAGTAGGATTTCGGATATTAAATCCTAATGTAGCACGAAGGATGTATAAAAACATATTAATTTACAAAAATTGTACATTAAGTGTCTATAGATAAAAAGGGTAAATACAACAGTAACTTACATAAAACTTAGGGGCATTATCTACAAAAAACAGTAACTTGACTGCATCATAATCATCAAACAATCTTTATAAGAGCATGAAAGATAAGACGATTACCTGCCCATGATGATTGACTGCATCCTTTGGTAAGACAAACTCATTTGGCTTTATTGAATATTTTACAGATATATCTGGTAAAAGAAGGTCTGTTCCTGCTCCCTCCAAATCAATTGCTTCATTGACACCATGTCTGCATGCCGCATCAGAGACTGTCCTCAGACTCTTGCATATTCTTTGCATGGTACTAGAAAGATTTTTTAACAAAAGTTGCTGTTCAACATCATCTTTACAGTCCACAGGAAGGAAAAATTCCAGTATATAATCATCATCACCGGTGTAGGTGCTCCTAAGCCGGATTGCAACAGCAGCATGCAAACCAAACTTGCGTGCATGAAGTACAAGAGGATATTCATCTATGTGATAGGCTTTTACATCAGAACAGAAAAAGGGATGGTTTGATTGCAATGCTTTCCCGGCATTTCCCTGGCCTTCAGCTAGCTGGTGCTCAGCACAAGCATACAAAAACCCTTGCATTGATGGATCACTGATATAGCAAGCCGATTTATGTATCTGCAGTACAAAGTTGGGTGGAACTGAACTCACTCGTTCAACATTTCTTTCCAAACACCCTGCTTCTGCTCCATTACAAAAAGAAGGAACCCATGTAAGTGCCAATGGCAGCTTATGTGCATGACAAACTGCCATCAACACATCCAACATCTCAATGAAAGCAGCTCCCTGGTTCATAGTCATCGTATTGTTCTGGAAAATAACTATAAGATTAATAATTTACAATGAACATGCTCTGCATTTTGACATAGTCAAACAACACAAAGTACCTCTTGTTTTTCAGTTTGAGCTACTGAAGTCCTTAAATTCACTGCCTGCGGAAAATGCATGTGTTTAGAATTGCATGGTTTCTTAAAATTGTATCAATACAATCTAAAAGCACAATATCACAACCTTGTATATCTCCTAATGGCATCCAATAAAAACTTCAAATTCCCATTTACAAGGTTAGGTTAAAAACAAATGTGTATAAGAGACATGTTTCTTTCCCCCAAACAATTGACCCGCCCATTTTGAATTTGAAGCCAAACTGTCATATACAACCATAGGCTAGTCCCTTGTTGGTTGCTTGTCAATCCAAATTAGGTAAAGGCCAGTTTACCAAAGTGGCAAACCAGTTCGGTAAAGCAAACTACACTTATTGTTAGTATAAAGAGAGGAAAGAACCACACTCTTATCACCAATTGAATAGGGTACAATTAAAGCTCTGGGTGTTTTTTTAAGAACACATTACTTTCTGGATGCCACCATCTTGCAATATGACACATTTAAACTTGCAAAACCTGGTAAAGTATAGCTGAAAGGAGCAACATGCACTCACATTAAAATCAGGAGAATGGTAAATATCAAACAAAGTCTTCATAAAAGACAACATTTGCATTCGTCTAGCATTTGAAGAAGAAAATAATTTCCTTTTCTTATCAATAAAAAGTAAAAATCTTTTAAAATAAGGCAAGTAATAAATGACATTAGAATGTGACATAGTGAACCACACACAACAAGCATATAAGGGAAACGAACTCAGTTCATACCAAAACATGTGTGGCATAAGAGCAAAATACTAAAAAGAGGCAAAACTGAATCTATTCAGGAAAAGGTGCAAGAACTAGATAATACAACAGCAAAATTAACCTGAAGAGCTCTGCAAACAATTTCGATCTCTGAATAGAAATTTGGTTTCTCTTTCACTGTGATAAGTTCAAGTACTGCACAACAAGACTGACGAGAAGAATCAAGGACCGGCACTGCAAGAGAACCGCATATTCTGTGTCTAACAGCATGGTTAACTCTCAGATACTCATTTTTGTTGTAGTAAGTCACATTTGACGTCCATTCTGGCCGTCTAGATATAAAGACGCGACCAGGAAGTCCTAGAAAAGCGCCTGGTGCTCTTCTGCCAGCAAAAACAAACGATCTTGAAATTTCTCGATACCCAGAAAGCATATGGTCAAGTAGATATGGTTGATCGTATGTACTTAACACAACACTGTCTCCATATGTGACAGGCATCCAGAACTGTGCAAGAAATCCAGGACCAAACGATTCCTTGGAGAAAGAAAGTGCCATCAGCATCTTATCAGCAAGTGAAAATAAAACATTCATCGATTTGGGAATGGTAGCCTGTCCCTCGCTGAAGGAAATTTCTGTAGCACAAGGACCATCATCACCATCATTCGTTCTGGAATCGTCCATGTTTATAGAATCGGACGAAAGACAAATGCTTGGACCAGCCTTCCGAAGCGGCATCTTGTCTTGGCTACCACCAATATACCACCCATTACCACTTGAAAAACCATCACCGGCCGTACATAGAGCACCACCATCTTCTGTCTGAAAATCCGGAAGCCCGGAAGAAGTCCCAAACCCCGTGCTTGGTTGCGCGCCCAAAATGCCAAAGGGCGTGGACGCCCGGTCCGAAGCAGGAGGAACACACATATCGCCATAACCATCGAAATTCAAAAGCTCCGAGAAGCTAAAGGAATCGTCTAGAGCTGGACTCGCCATTACACCACTCATGAAACCATCCATGGCAAGTTGATCCACGCCACCCCAAGCACTCACCCAACAACAACAACAACAACTGGAACCTCGATTCAAGTCAATCAACGCTAGAGTCGCCAGACTTCCCTTCCCACCACAACCGCCACCCACCCCCCTCCATCACATCCCATCTCCACCGAATCCAAGCAAAACCCAATTCACCAAAACAGCCAAGGGTCACTGCAAACTAGCTAGCCACGAAGAAGAGCTCCCCCAATCCTGATCCAGCAGACGAGAAGCGATTCTGGAACTTACCCAAGACTCGAGACCAAGCGTCCCACAGATTGGTCCGCCGTCAACCCCTCCTTTCCAGAACTGGAAACGACAACAAAGCCGGGGAAAGAGAGAACCAACAAGACTCTGGGGCGATGGACGGCGGAGGTGGCGAGTGCCAATTAACAACTCCGAGCCTTCGAAGTGCAGCGAGATCACGGCTTGGAAGGCGAGATATGGTTGATTAAAAAATTGCAATCGTGGTTGCAGACGTCTTTCAAATGACTTCAGTTCAGGTATACTGTGAAATTTAGCGCAAATATTTATTTTACAATTTAAATACACTTATTAAGAAAACATTTATTAAAATAATATTTAATCATTTCAAATATTTTTTATTATAAAATTAAAATTTTATTACATATTTTACCATTAACAATGAAAAAAAATTAAAATTAAAAGTAATTTTATAAATAATGTAAAAACAATTTCTTAATCCCAAACAAAGGCCGGTTATAAAGTCATGTTCTTTTATTAAAAAAATTAATTAATTAATGATTTCAGTGGAAGAATCGGAATTGAATCAAACAATACGTCAGATGACTCGGATTCTAACTTTTTTTTTTACAAAAACTGGTAATATAGTTTAGAGATCGTTTGTCTGGATTTTTTTTTAAAAAGTAAATTAAGTTTTATGATTTAGGATGAAATATATGATTTATGATAAAAAATAATATTATTAATTTAATTTTATAAATAATAAAAAATATAAAAAATATTTGATATATAGACTTTAAATGTTGTAATATATAATAAAAAATAATTATATAATATTAAAATACTAAGACAAACACAAAACGGTGGGGCCGGAGCACCGTAGGAGACGAGTGGTGGATGGTCGTCCAATTCCGACGCATTTAATAGCTTTGATCAAGCGAGGTTGACAGAAGGTGGGATTTGAATCTGGTGGATTCCGATGAATCCATGGATGCGTTTGATTTAAATTTTATAAAATCTATTATTTTTTATATAATGAATATTTTTTGTAAATTTAATATTTTGTAAAAAAAATTTATTGTAAGAAATAAATATCATTTTTACTATAATCTTCGTGAGTATTACTCATTTAAGACACAAATCGTACCTTATGTTTCCTTTTGTTGTATCAAATTTAATTACATCTTTTAATTGAATTATAATATTTGATTTATCCTTTCGTTGAATATAAAAAGTGTACCAGTCGAGTTGTTCGTGGTTTCGTAGAAATTCATGGAAATTAATTTTTAGAGTTTATTCATGTAAAATACGATAAATAAAAATTTTAAAAAAGAAAATTAAAATTAAGATACGAAAAAAAATTTAGGAATGCTTTTATATATTGTGAAAATTTTAAAAAAATTATAAATATTTTATATTTTATCATTTCAAATATAATTTTACATTTTCTGTATAATCACAAATTCAAAAATAATCTAGAGATATTAGATAAGACACACGATATCAAGTAAGTGTGTTATAATAAATTTTTTGTTAATTACAAAAATTTTCTTAAATTAACGAGTGAGAAATGGTAAAAGGAAATTTATATTTTTAGTGATAGAAAATTTTAATTTTTTTTTACATTTTCTAAGTAGGACACTTGAAAATCAAGAAATTTTTTTTAAATTTTTTTTTCTATGATTTCTAAAATCCTCCCTGAGACATGCAAGAATTGCATTTAAAAGTTTTGTATTAATTTGTTTTAACTGCAACAAATTTTTAATTTTTACAATGCACGTGTGTTTTCAAAAATAATTAATAAACGTGAAGATCACAATTTATTTTTTTGACGTAATATTCTAATAATATTTTTGTAAAAACTTATATATATATACGCAAACATATTTATATTCCGCTACAATAACTTCCTGTCAATATTTTTTGAATCAAAATTTGTTGCGTAGACAATTTTTTAAAATTATAAGATGGCTTGTATAAAGGAATCAAATATCGAAACAACCGTAAATAATGTAATTTTACCTAAGATAAATAAAACGATTTACTTATAATATATTTACAACAATGTCACATATGTTATCATGATAAAAATAAGATAAATAGAAAGATCTATTTGTAATATATTTACAATAATCTACTTGTAATATAAGACAGTTTCGTTTTAAGAAGTGTTTACGTGAAAACAGAACGTCATTTACACCACTAAGAATTGCGAGCTGCCCATTTTTACACTTCAAATTACAGTAATATAAATCAACAATTGTGTTTATTTACACTGCTTTGATCGAACTTTGAACACCATTGAAAGCTAAAATTTACGATAACATTGTTAATTAACTAACTTCGCATGGTATGAGGAGCTAGCAAAGTAGAGATAAAAAAATTTGTATCGATGAAACTTCTCATTGATTTCTTATGCTAATATTATTTCATTATTATAGCAGAAAATGAATACTGATTTTTGTATTTATTAATCTTTTCAAAAGTATTTTTATAATACAAAAGTTGAAAGTTAGTTATTTGACAAACGTGCGTACGCCATTTATTTAAAATTTCGATCAATTGAAACTCTCCAACTTTTAAACTGTGCAGATAAACGCACTCCAATGTCAACTCTCGAGATAAACAAGAGCTGATGTGTTTATCTGATAAAGTATCAGCTTCAACGCTTTAAAACGGTAATATCCAAAAGTTAAATAAACAAGCACGATAATAATATTTACGAGAATAATGTCCACCATAAAGTAGTATGCACGGAGGTGTAGATCTAATTAATGGTAAAAGGTCATTCATTTAATATTAATTAATTATGAAAATTGTGTCACAATTGTGGCTCAATTGAGCGTTTGTAGTTTTAATTTTAACTTTAATTTTAAATTTTATACAGTAGTTGAAAATAGTTAGATTTGTTGTTAGTTAGAGTAAAAGTTACATTTATTTAAATTTTTATAAATTACATATTATAGTTTCAGTCATTTGCACGGTACAACGTAATTATGTTTATTTACATTGTAATAGTTTTATCCATCGTATCCATGTATCGTTAAAATTGTGAATAAATAAATGATATCTAAGTATAAAATTTATTTATTTTTATTTACAAGTAATATGAAGATTAAGAAAGTATTTTTTTTTCTTTACTCTCAATTTTTTAAGTGGAAAAAGTGATTTTTAGGTAAATGATCTTGAAAATAATTAAGTACTTTTAAAAATTAAGAATAAAGAAAAAAAAAAGTTTAAGAGATATAATTATAAACTCAAAAAATTATATATATATATGAATGAAAATTTAAACTCAAATTCTTGCGCACCTTTTGATTCCTTTCACACGATTTTTCAACTTTTCACACAACCCTCGCCATATGTAACGACAGTAACGTATGATTCCAAGCAGTTCTCCGGTCTCGTTTCACGGCGAATGGGGGACACACGGCCGAGCGGCATCCGTCGCTTTCGACGCATCTGATAGCTTTGATCAAGCGAGGCCGACACAAAATTTGGGCAATTACGATGAATCTGGAGGTTCGCTTTTGTCTTCTTTTAAAGATTATGTTGACTTCTTATTGTATTGTAATTAAATGATAATATTTAATTTATCCTCTCGTTAAATATATATAGAATGTATTTGTTTGTGATTTGTAAGGAGTTTGTACTGTCTGAATATTGATAAATTAAAATTTAAGGAACAAAAATTTAAATTTTTGACATTTGTGTTACCTGAAGAATTTAGAAAAATTTCTCAAATTTCTAGTAGCATAAGTATTGCAATTTTCCTCGTTTTCTCACATCTACCTTGCGACATCAAGAAAAAACCTAGATTAAATCGTGATCCTTCTCTGTTTTGTGACCCTTGCCATGTTACTGTGATTGTTATCACATCATTATCATGCATCGTCATTTTATTGTCATCGATTTTGTTTGACAAGAGTTCTGATCACGAGTTTCGAAAGTTGGATGGTATTGTAACCAGTTGAAAGTTTAAAATAAACGTAGTTAAAGTTACGTGATAATTTATATGATCAAAGTTCGTATATTAAAATTTACGTGGTGATAATAATAAATAAAAATTTGTCTAAAGTTGAAGTTAAATTTTAAGTAACATTTTTCAAATGAAGTCATTTTGTCGATCCTTATACCATTGTCGTCATATTATCTTGTTATTTGTCATACATTTTTAGTCCTTAAAGATTTGTTACAACCACGTATTAAAAAACTAACTTATTGTTCTTCTCGATTCCTCTTTTTTTTTTTGATGATTTTAGAGATTATAGATTGATTATCAGTGATTATTCAATGATTTTTGTGATTATTAATAAATAATTAATAGTTTATTGTACTTACCTTATTTATCTGTACAATAGCTTTAATTTGTAATGCTACTTTTAAAGTTGTATTGAGAAAATTATATTTCAAATATTAAAATATTTAATTTTTACGATTTCTATTTACCTTTAAATACAAATTTTTCGTGAAATGTATAAATAGTCTTATAATGTTTTCTATTTCTAAATTTTTCATTTTTATCTCTATTTACATTTCTTGTTGTTTAATTTTCAACATGCACAAACTACCCTTAATTGTCTTTTTGCTCTTGATTTTGGGAAAAGATGGATTTTTATTTACCTTTAATACCATTTTGTTAATTTCCAGGAAGAACAAATCCCCCCCTTAGTGGCAAATTTTATAGATGATGGATTTTAAATAGTTTCATGTTTTAATTTGTTTTAAATACTTATTTGGATGTAATTAATTCAATTACATTATCAACTAATTAATTTTGAATTATATCAAAATACATTTCTACTTAATTACGAATGTATTGTATAAAAAATACGATAATCTTTTCTGTTCAAAAGTGAATGCAGGCTTGGTTGGGCCGTTGGTAGCATGCGTTAACACTATGTACTTTGTTTTCCATTTTACTTGTTATAAAATTAACTTTATATATATAAATTTTTATATTTCATTGTCGTTATAAATTTTCATACAAAACTCTCGTCGTATTATTTACCGTAACATTTAACTTCATTTATTTTATTATCGTAATTTTAACTCCATAAAGTTAGTTCCATGAGTCCAAAAAAAAACAAAAAACAATGGTATTCTTTTGACTGTGGATTTAAATATTTTTAAAAATCAAAATTTGAAATACGTACGTAATAAAATTTTAACTTTGAAAAATAAGTTAAAACTGAATGGTGAAATTTACGAACTTTCTGTTAAAAAGAAATTAAAATAATATAATCTTTTGTAGAGTTGTCTTACGGATGCTTTACGTGTGACATGTAATATCATAACGATATGCACTTCATTAAAATTAATTAATTAATAGAAATAAACTCGTAAGTGTTACAATAATTCTAATTTATCACATATTTTTAATAAGAGACTATATAATCCAATAACAAACGATTAAATTAATTAAAACTTAATCATAATTATTATATTTTTATTCACACAAATCTCAGACTTTCCCGTATTGTAGATACCTGCACCTTTCAAATAAAAGCATGAATCTTTTCGGATTTATTCTGTTTGACCATCGATCGGAATGGAAGGTGGCTATAGATTGAAAGATAAGAGATAAATTGTTGTGGCCTACAAAATTGCTGATGTCTGTGCTTCACCGTTGACATTTGTGAGGAGACCGATTTTGTGAACAAAACCATGATTTTTCTATGATTACGACGCATTTAGGCACTAATTGTCATTCGTTTGTAGCAAAATCAATGATGGATTTGTCATGCACTGACGTGATACTTTGGACAGTTGTCAAAAGATATTTGCGTTCCCAACTCAATTGAAAATAAGGTAAGAAATTAGTTAGAAATAAATTGACGAAAATTAATTTTTTGAATGAAATTAAATTTGATAGAAATAAATTTAACATAAAGGAGTTTGTGTATCTCTTATAATTGAACAAAATTAAAAATTCTTACGGTCAAATGAAAGTGGGCAAAGAAGTTTGAGTTATCTAAATTTCAGACGATTTAATCTTTATAAGCTTAGACTTTATTTCTATCATAAACTGAAGAATAGACAGTGTTGATGAAAATGAACTGAATTCAATTCTTCCAGCACAAATAAATGATCTATGAGAATTAAATTTATTTTAATTTAATTTTTATAAATTATATAAACACAAATTAGGCCTAAACGATAAATGTTTTGTTACGATGTTATTTGTTTGAGAACTACATTCTTTTGGAAAAAATTAACAACGTACAGTAGTATGTCATTCTTTTGTTATGATGTTATTTGTTTATAATCCACATCTACGGGTTAAGCATTGATGAATACATTGAACTATTTATGTGACTAGGAGTCCTCACAGTCTAGACAAAATGACGTAATTATCAGGAACACACCTTATCATTGAACTAATAGCCTATTATGCAAGCCTCTTCGGCCTCTCGTTGGGATAATAAGTTTATGAACTTGATCTTACTTCATCGTCGAGAAACAAAAGAGACTTTCATATCCAAGTTTACTATAAAGTATACGTAGGGGGTGTTTGTGTTTTGCAGAAATTAGTGAAAAAGAAAAGTTAAATTTTTTTTTTGAAATATTAAAAATTTAGAATATTTTTAACTTTTTTAAAATTAAATATAATTTTTTTAATATTTTTATAAAATATACGAACGATCTTATAAAAAATTTTATTTTTAAATTTTTAAAATTTTAACAATAAAAAAAATTTAAAATTTTTATTTTCATTTATTTTTAGAAAACACAGAAGAGGACGGTGACATCTGATTTGGTACCGAGCCTTTTCTTGTAATTCTCGGCGGTTCTTGCAGTAGCATTCATCCATCGTCGTGCGACTTTTCTGTAATGAAATTGAAAAGTTAGGTAGTCCTCTTGTTGATATTTTTGTCGTATCGTTACTTAAAATTATATAATTATAGATGAATACTGTATTACATATGTATAATTACGTACCAATAAGAAAAGTTAATTAGGATGAATTAACACTACCTGGAGTGTTAAGATTTATGAAGTGATTTAGACGTTATTTTATGAAAAGTTTTTAAGGGAAAAAAGAATGGAAAAAATATAGGACGGTTTATATTTTTGAAAATGATAGAAAATAATGAAAAATGTTGAAAAATAATAGATCAAAATTTTTACTTTTTTTACTATTTTTTACCATTTTCAAAAGTACAAACTCCTTTAATAGAAAAATAAGGATAGAGACATGAGTTTTGTTTGTTCCCGATTTCAACTAACTTTAAGAATTGAATATAATTAAAGTTGAGAGTATAACGAAGAAATCAAGTGATACGAAGATATAATGAAAAAATAGAATGCAATTTGAAAAGAAAAAATGTAAATAATTACATGAAGACACTTGACGATTGATATGCAAAATTATAACAACGTTGTAAATTAAAGTAGATGGAGTTAAGTATTTTGTTGATTATTTCAAATGAAGTATGAGATAAATTTGATTGGTTAAATTTGTTAACGTACTTTACATGCATTGTTTTTATATTTCTCTTATCATAAACATATTTGATATGTTTTTTTAGAAACATCTTGATTGTGTGTCATATAAAGGTAAAACTTATCTTATATATGATCGATTAACTCTTCATCATGATCGAATTGACTATTGCAACAAAATCAATTAGTTTCCAACCTTCGTATTGTTGATCCTAAATGACATGCAAAAAATACTTCATGTAAAATCTCAACAAACGATGACTAATTCGATGAATGACATGATTATTAATCTACTAGACTTTTTCAGCATATTTGACTTTCAAATAGATTAAAAGTCAAAACAATTTTCCTAAACAAATGCAGAAGTCATAAATGTATTGTTCGAAGTTGAAAGTAATTAATGATGTAAAAATATGTAAAGTGTTGTCAACGTTACAAAATGATGCAAAGCGACTATTTGTCTATTGTGTTTGCTATCATTACAGGAAAATTAACTTTCTGTGACGGCCATATTATTTTGGTCGTTACAAATAGCATCTTTTGCGATGGCTTTTAAAGGCCGTTGCAAAAAAACATTACAATAAACTTTAATAAGATAGAAGATTATTTTTGTGATGACTAGTATATTTTAGCCATCACAAATGAATATTATTAGCGACGACTTTTAAAAGCCATCGCAAATGTCTTTGACAAGATAAAAACCTACACCTTCCCCTTGGCGGGATAAAAACCCTTCCCGTCATCTCACTGCCCTCTTCGCACATCCTCTTTGCCACTGTCTCGCTGCCCTTCTGTGTGTCCTCCTTGTCGCCATTTCGTCGCCCTCTCCACACGTCCTCCTTGTCGTTGGGAAGAAGCTCCCTTCTCTCTGACCTCGCTTTTCTTCTTCACAGACCCTATTACGCACTATAAGTACACATTTGTGTTTCTTAAGTTTTTTCATGATTTTTTTGTAGGTTTTTAGTTTTTTCATGATTTTTTTTGTAGGTTTTTAGTTTTTTCGTGATTTTTTTGTAGGTTTTTAGTAGTTTTAAGTGATATTCCATCATATCATTTGTTGAGCTAGATGATGTAAGTTCTCATTTCGACACTATTCCATCATATCATTTGTAAGTTCTTCTCCCCCTGATATGTCGACATTATTCTTCAAAGGATGGCTAATCCATTCTCATTTCTTTTTTTTGAGTGGAAGTGGAAACTCTCATCATTTAAACATCATTCAGCATATAGAAGCATGGAGTAACTCAGATTTTTGTTTACACGGATGTATCTTGCTTTTAGATTATATCTTTTCACTATTCACACATATTAATGAAAATTCAACAATTTCTGAACAAGATGAATAGTATATAGAATTATTGATGTTTCATGTTAGGGGATTGCATCATAAAGATGTTGTTATTGTATATAAAAGGTTCAATATTTCTAACATATTGTCATTATAAAATTTTGTACGTTCATGATTGTCTAAGGCAATATATTTGCTTATAGATTTCTACAAATACACTGTTGGAAATTAAGAAATGGGTGGAAGTTTTATTTGTCGTTCATAAACTTAAGACCTCTTTATAAAGAAGATTCATAGAAATAACAAATGAAATGCACGAGCTGAAGCCTGAGGAGGTGTTGTTTGAGTGAGAAAGACAAAGGGAGAGGTGGCTAGTATTTGGGTTTGGTGTAACTCAGGCAAGATATGAGGTTGTGGCCATTGTGCTTAGGAGGAAAGTGAGATTAGGATTTCACACCCTTTAGTTAAAGTTTTCTTACTCATGAACTCCCAGAACTTAATATCTAATACCACGTTGTAAATCAAGAAATGGGTGGAAGTTTTATATCTCACTTGAGACCTCTTTATATAGAGATTGCATGGAAATAACAAATGACACTTAACTGATATGAGACTAAACCTACTTACACAACAAGTAACACTAATATCATTTTTCAGATTTTTTCCAATTAATGGCTTTTTTACCATTTTTGGAACATTTCTATTTTTTGATAATTTATGCATATATTTAATTTCTTATTTCTAAACTCACTATGCTAAAAAGGAAAACATAATAAAATTAAATTAAACCCAGAAAGTATTATTTATTTTTAAATAAAATTTAATATGTGTCATAATTATGGATATTTAACTAATTTTTGTACAGATTACTTTTAAAAATAAAACATAACCATTATGTTTTAGATCATCGAGAAACCAAAGATTTTATTATTATTTTCATACAAAAGAACATGCATCTACAACTTCAGACTCCTTTTCCTTATTATATTGCTGCTAGAATCAATTCATTTTCTTTATTGAAATTTGCGTTATAATTAGTTAAAAGAAATTTTTTTTATTTATAATACTATTATAAAGGAAAGAGTAGACGGAGCGAACCAACATTTGGTACAAATATTCCATAAACCTTTATTTAACAAATAATTGTTTAAGATTAAAAGTGGAAA
>JAMKPZ010000130.1:0-71404 GCA_024699675.1 Amphibolis antarctica
AGGGCATTGAGGTAGATCCCGACAAGGCAAAAGCAATTTTAGACATGCCTCCACCACAGACGGAACAACAGATACGGAGCTTGCTAGGGAGGCTACAAAACATCCCGCGTTTCATCTTGCGCCTCACGCCAATCTGCGAGCCTTTCGTCAAACTGTTGAAGAAAAACACTAGCTTCACATGGACCGTAGAATGCCAAGTCGCCTTCGACCACATCAAACATCAGCTGTCCCAACTACCGATTCTCATACCACCTCACCCTAGACGACTGCTTTTCTTGTACATGTCGGTAACAGCTTCCTCCATGGGCGTGGTATTGGGCCAACATGACACCATTGACAGGATCGAGCAGGCCATATACTACCTCAGTAAAAAGTTTACTGAGATAGAAGAACGGTATGAGCTGATTGAAAAGTACTGTCTCTCGCTGGTTTGGATGGTGAAAAAGTTGCAACACTACCTGGTGGTCTATCCAGTTTTATTGCTTAGCCACCTAGATCCCCTGCGCTACCTCTTCGACCAACCGGCCTTGGTAGGCAGGTGCGTAAAATGGCAAATGCTCCTTGCAGAGTTTGACATCCGGTATGTATCCCAGAAGTCCATGAAGGCTCAAGCCATGGCCGACCAGCTGGCACACCAGCCCTTGCCAGATTACCAGCCACTAGAAGATTCCTTCCCAGATGAGCCGATCTTCACCATCGACGAGCCGAATCCAAACCAATCAGATCTGGATCAACTGGATCCTGATCAATCGAAACCCCATAACTTGTACTTCGACGGAGCAGTCAACACTAAAGGTCGCGGGGTAGGAGTCGTCTTAGTGGATCCCCAAGGAAGAATGCTGCCCGTAGCCAAGCAGCTTCTCTTCACATGCTCACACAATGAGGCAGAATACGAGGCTTGTATCATGGGGCTATGACTTGTGCTGGAACTCCGGATCACACATCTGCAAGTATTCGGTGACGCCATGCTGGAAATTTCTCAAACCCTCAACAGGTGGAAAACCCGAGACCCCAAGCTCCAGCCGTACCAGGAACTCGTACTGCAATTAGCGAGCGACTTTCGGTTCGCCCACTTCCAACACTTCAGCCGCAAGCATAACCCATACGCAGATGCTCTGGCCGTCTTAGCCTCATGGGTAGCGGTCACTGAAGGGCAGAACATTGCCATAGAAGTCACAACACTTCACTAGCCGGCCTATAGCGAAGACGTCTACTGCCTTACAGAAGTCCCCAGACAGGCTGATGCTAGACCCACAGCTATGCCTCTGGCTAGCCGCTCTCGCAACCAGCAGACTGCCAACCAACGCAGAGAACCAACTTCGGCTGACAAGCCAAACAACACAGATTATAGGTCCCCAGACCATAATCTGAGAAACTCACAGCAAGAGGACCACCCATGGTATTTAGATATACAAGCCTTCTTGGAGACCGGAGAGTTACCCCCAGAGGCCACCACCCAAGACAGACGTACGTTGTCAAGACTGGCAGCCGGCTATGTCTTCAGCAGGAGACAACTCTACAAAAGATCCCACAACCAAACTCTCCTCCGGTGCGTAACCTCGCCCGAGGCATATACGATTATGCAGGAAATCCATGAAGGTGTCTGTGGATCCCACATGAACGGGATCCTCCTGGCGAAAAAGATCATGCTTCAAGGCTACTACTGGAGCACAATGGAAGCGGACTGCACCGCGTACGTCCGTCGGTGTCACCAATGCTAGGTACACGGAAACCTCATCCACGTGCCCCCCAAAGAATTATACAACATGGTTTCCCCTTGGCCATTCTCCATGTGGGCCTTGGATGTGGTAGGTGAGATCAAGCCAATAGCCACCAATGGACATCGGTACATACTGGTGGCCATCGATTATTTCACCAGGTGGGTAGAAGCAACCTCCTACAAGACAGTCATGGCAGCCACCACCCAAAGGTTCTTACGCAACAACATTATCACCCGGTATGGCATACCCTTCGAGGTGGTGACCGATAATGGCACCAACTTCACAGCCAAGTAGGTCACAAGCTACCTCGAACAATGCCACATCTGTCACCTAAGGGCATCCCCTTATAGGCCATAGATGAACGGAGCAGTCGAAGCAGCTAACAAGACACTGGTCCAAATTCTCAAAAAGATGGTCCAAACACACAAAGATTGGCATGACCACCTCCCTTACGCACTCTGGGCCTACCGGACATCCCTACGGACTGCTACCGGAGCAACGCCATACTCACTGGTATACGGGTCTGAAGCAGTGTTTCCAGTGGAAGTAGAACTACCATCCCTTCGCATCCTCAAAGAAGCAGCGGACTCTGATGATCAGTGGTCAAAATCACGCCTACTGCAACTGAACCTCCTTGACGAAAGAAGGTTGAGGGTGTTGAACCACACCCAGACTTATCAAAGAAAAATGGCAAGGGCTTACAACAAGAAGGTGCATCCCCGACTCCTTAAACCCGGTAATCTAGTCCTTTGTTCCATTTTTCCAACAGGTTCAGCGGGAAAATTCTCCCCGAACTGGCGAGGCCCATTCATCATCACCAAGATCCTCAGTGGGGGAGCCGCTTACCTTTCTGATGAAGCCACCCAACAGGAGTTTGGCCCAATCAATTTGTCGTAGCTGAAGAAGTTCTACCAATGAAAGACAAGTTCGACCAGGAACCATGCGGCTGCCACCTCCAGAGAACTGGCTGCCACCTCCCTAGACGGCCCCCTCAAGACCTAGAAAAATGGGTTGGACGGGGGGGCCACGTGGCTGCCACCTCCAGATGACCTGGTTGCCGCCTCCCTAGACTGGCCCCCTCAAGACCCAGAAAAATGGGTTGGACGGGGGGGCCACGCGGCTACCACCTCCAGATGACCCGGTTGCCGCCTCCCTAGATCGGCCCCCTCAAGACCTAAAAAAATGGGTTGGATGGGGGAACCACGCGGCTGCCACCTCCAGAGAACCGGCTGCCACCTCCCTAGACTGGCCCCCTCAAGACCCAGAAAAACGGGTTGGACGGGGGGAGGGCCACGCGGCTGCCACCTCCAGAGAACCGGCTACTGCCTCCCCGGACCGGTCCCCCATGGCACGGAATAACCAACCCCTTCTAGGGTTTCGTCTGGTCGCCGGCGCTATCGAACCGGTTTCCGGCAATTTCAACCGTAAACCCACCATCTCCTCCAGAAGACGTGCACCTCGGGGTAGGGCTAGGGGCATTCTGCCCCTTCGTCCCATTTCACGCACTCGGCAGTTGCCAATGGCGAAACCCAATGGGCCAGCTCCCCAAGGTCACAGCAGATCAACTTGATCGAGGATCCACGCAGCTACCGCCTCTAGACAGACCGGCTACCGATTTCTTAGACCAATATTCCACAAGCCAACCAAGAAGCCAATTCCCCCATGACCATGAAGGACGAGCACGAGCAAGACTCCATGTGGCCGCCACCTTCAGACAAGCCGGCGATCGACGTCTCCGTCCGACTCTCCACCGACTGATCGAGAGTTTAGGTCTGGATAGGTACGCTCCTTTCCTTGGTAAATCCCCTTTTATGACTTACACGTCACACGAGGCACACACGATGCACACATGATGAGTAGGTCCAACCGCATCCCCTCGGTCTCAGAACCATGGAATGACTAGCTCATCATTCACCAAAAGAAATGCTTGAAAACTGGAAAATGACTCAGCCTCCATCCGTGGCATGTCACCCGAATGCTTACACACCCCACCATCCAACCGGCCTACAACCAGCTGCCGCCTCTAACATACCCAATAGTCGCATCCACAACCGGTGGTGAGAACAGTTTGCAGCAGTAGGCGGTGCATCCGACTCAAGAAGTGCTATTCGGACCTCTGGGACGAACTACCGACCCCAGGAGTGACACCAACTACATCCGGATTTCTACATCGAAAACCCAAGTGCCCATCTTGTTTAACTCTGATGGCACAAAGATGGAACAAGGTGAGTAATCCAGGTTCGTCCCTATCCCCATGGTCTTTGCTGATTCTGAGTGGTTACAAGATAATGACGGGAGATCACTCCTCCCCTCGAATGAGTATCCAACCTCCCATTCTTTACCTAGCCTGAGTGCCACCCGACAATGAGGGAGATCACAAACTTCGGCTCCCTCTAGGTAAGGTATCCCCTCTTGGTACACCAGCCACGACAACGTCGGGTTATTTTACTTACCAACAGCATGTGGGGAGGGCTAGTAGCATTCTTTTATTCAGTTTTCTTATCTTCTATTTTGTAATAGAGAAGAACAGAAAAAAAGAGAAGAAGAAAAGTCAATGGCTAGAATACTTCTTCAACAGAAAAAAAGAGAGAAAGGAAAAAGAAAAAACAAAACGAAAAAGAGAAAGGAAAGAAAAAAAAAAGGAGAAAATGGAAAAGAAGAAAAAAAAAAAAAAGAGAAAAAGAAAAGAAAAGGAAAAGTTACTTGTTGTTGAGTCATGAAAGCATATGGACTCCTGTGTAAGGGAAGGGTAGATCTTAGGATTCCACCGTCTGTTGGCAGTCCAATACCCGACTTGTCGCGATTGACCAAGTATTCCCTTCTTTTAGGGCTTGGCAACCCATCGAAGTCCGCCAATACAACTGGGTACCGGAACCCATTTGCCGACACCCACTTCTCCCTTTTTCTCTTATCCTAGGGCTTGACATCCTAGCTAAGTCGTCAACATTGGGCTTGGCATCCTGCTGAAAGTCGCTTCCACCCCTAGGTTCCGATGCCCACATTTTCGGAAACCGCATGATTCTACCCATCGTTTCTACAACCCCAGAGCGAACTAGTGAGGATGAGTCAGCATGACTATGGGCAGAAGGACAGCTCTCGGATCTCTCCTCTCGACCCGTCTTTGTCGCCTAAGGGTCTCTTTTGCTGGACAAGGGAACTACGTTTCCAAACTCACACGCGTGAATGTCCAAGCAGTTATCTCTTGACGTGAGGTGAGCTACCTTTCATTCCCCTGCAGGTCCAGATAGCACAATTGGGTCGGAAAAACTACCTTGCGCAAACTCCATCACGGGCACCCACTTGAAAACCCCCATACAGAATCAGCAAAACGAGATGCCAGAAAACGAGTCACCAGAAAACGTCCCGACCTTTCTACACAACACGACACCAATATCCACGGATAAGGGGAAGGGACAACACTCCTTCCCCACCTTTGGAACTAACATATAATCAAGCGTGCATGCGAAATAACCGGTTGCCAGGTAAGATCAGCCGGCCACCATCACCATTACCAGAGGATGTTCGACTCCTCAACACAACCCAAGTCAGAACGTCAACTGTCCCAGGTGAAGGTGAGGAAAGCTCGCCCATGCACGCCAGCTCAGACCGTTGGACGCCCAGACCACAACCCGTACAAGACGAGATGATGCGCGGAAAAATCAATAGGTTGCCCAGTAAAATGACCAGCCACCGCCACTAGTACCAAGGTACGATGGACTCCTCAACATACCTCAAAAACCATACTTAGACGTATGGATCGGGCGTGTAATCGGCTTGCCACCGGAAAACCGGTAAGAAAACCTGGTTGTCGGCATCCTGAAAACCATACTTAGACGTATGGATCGGGCGTGTAACCGGCCCGCCACCGGCAAGCCGGTAAGAAAACCCGGTTGCCGACACCCTGAAAACCATACTTAGAGGTATGGATCGGGCGTTTAACCAGCCCGCCACCGGCAAACCGATAAGAAAACCCAGTTGCCAGCACCCCGAAAACCATACTTACACGTATGGATCGGGTGTGTAACCGGCCCACCACCGACAAACCGGTAAGAAAATGCGGTTGCCAGCACACCGAAAACCATACTTTGACGTATGGATCGGGCGTTTAACCGGCCCGCCACCGGCAAACCAGTAAGAAAACCCGGTTGCCGGCACCCCGAAAACCATACTTAGACGTATGGATCGAGCGTTTAATCGGCCCACCACTGGCAAACCGGTAATAAAATCCAGTTGCCGGCACCTCGAAAACAATACTTAGACGTATGGATCGAGCATATAACCGGCCCGCCACCGACAAACCGGTAAGAAAACCCGGTTGCCAGTACCCCGACAACCATACTTAGATGTACGGATCGGGTGTTTAACCGGCCTGCCACCAACAAACCGATAAGAAAACCCGATTGCCGGCACCCCGAAATCCATACTTAGATGTATGGATCAGGCGTTTAACCGGCCCGCCACTGGCAAATCGGTAAGAAAACTCGGTTGCCGGCACCCCGAAAACCATACTTAGACGTATGGATTGGGCGTGTAACCAGCCCGCCACTGGCAAACCTGTAAGAAAACCCAGTTGTCGACACCCCGAAAACCATACTTAGACGTATGGATCGGGCATTTAATCGGCCCGCCACCGGCAAACCGGTAAGAAAACCCGATTGCCGGCACCCCAAAAACCATACTTAGACGTATGGATCAAACGTTTAACCGGCCCGCCATCGACAAACCGGTAAGAAAACCCGGTTGCCGGCACCCTGAAAACCATACTTAGACGTACGGATCGAGCATTTAACCGGCCCGCCACCAGCAAACCGGTATGAAAACTCGGTTGTTTGCACCCCGAAAACCATACTTAAACGTATGGATCGGGCGTTTAACCGGCCCGCTACCGGCAAATCGGTAAGAAAACCCGGTTGCTGGCACCCCGAAAACCATACTTAGACGTATGGATCGGGCGTTTAACCGGCTCGCCACCGGCAAACCGGTAAGAAAACCTGGTTGCTGGCACCCTGAAAACCATACTTAGACATATGGAACGGGTGTTTAATCGGCCCGCCATTGGCAAACTGGTAAGAAAACCCGGTTGCCGGCACCCCGAAAACCATACTTAGACGTATGGATCGGGCGTTTAACTGGCCCGCCACCGGCAAACCGGTAAGAAAACCCGGTTGCCGGCACCCCGAAAACCATAATTAGATGTATGGATCGGGCGTTTAGCTGGCCCGCCACCGGCAAACCGGTAAGAAAACCTGGTTGCCGGCACCTCGAAAACCATACTTAGACGTATGGATCGGGCATGTAACCGACCCGCCATTGGCAAACCGGTAAGAAAACCCTGTCAGCACCCTGAAAACCATACTTGGATATTTGGTTTGGGTGACCAACTGGTCCGCCGCCGACAAGCCGGTATGATAATCCGGCTGCCGGCTCCCCCAAAATTCCCAATATGGCACAAATGTGGTCTTAGTGTCGCCACTCCAAATCTGACCCGCAAACTCACAAAAACACTCGAGAAGATATTTATGGACTAGTTTCCATTAAAATTAAGATATTATTCATCATTTAAAAAGGGGGGGTACAAACAAACTACTCCTCCTCAGAAGACTCTAAGGGTTCAAACCTCCGGGGCTCAAATCTCCAAGGGTCAGTTCTCTGGCACTCCTGTCTCTGTTGGTCATGAGCCCGCTCCCGCCGCTCTATCCGGTCCACTAGTTGGATCAATCGATCTTCCCGGCTCAACAGTCGGATAATGACTTCGTCTCGAGCATAGAGACAGTCCAGCGACGCGCGCAAATCCTCGGCATAATTTGGGTTCAGAGAAGTTCCACCGGTAGATCGTGAAGCAGAAGCAGGAGTAGGAGGACGGCGCCCGGTTGACCACCCGTCGGATGACGAGCTAGACCGCTTAGAGGCAAGCCTCTCGTACCGACCCAAGTCGACTAATGTAATGGGCCGGATCTGGAGCGAAACCCTTTGCCGGCCTTCGGTTGAGATATGGAGGAAGTGGGCCAGCTCCACCATCGCCTCTCCAAAGAGCAACTGGCTGGGAGGCCGCCGGACCGGGAGAATCACGCCACGCATCTCACGCCGAACCACCGCCGCCCAGTTCACTTGGCAACCCGTTACCACTGCGAAAGTCACAAGGTAAGTCGCCACACTAATTTCGTCCCAATGCCCCCCTTTCGGGAGGATTGTGTTGTTGAGGACAAAGGAGATGAGGTGAGCAACCGGGTTCAGGTCCCAAGCCTTGACGATCTGTTGGTCAAAATTGGCATCCAAGGCAATTGCCGCATTGATGTCGCCGATTCTCCAGGGAATGTTCGACAAGGAGGAGAAAATGTCCAGACCGGTAAACCAGAGTCCCAACACCTCGAACAGGAGCGCATTGGAGAATTCCATTGGTCCTGACTGGAGGCTCAGATAAAGTTGCAACTCCACCTTCGATAGGTTGGAGTACATCTCAGCCACCAAGCCGGGGACGGTCTCGACCTGGCGAAAGTCCCGGACGAAAGGAAGCAAGCCTTGCCTGGCAAACAGCTGCTCCACCTCCGGCAAATGGTCGAACTTAGCCAGCCTCCCATGTAACACCGTCTTTACGGCCAAGTGGCCATCGACGGGGGATGCCAAATCCTGATCGGTGTCGGGGGGAGCCACGTCGTCAGCCGCCACCTCCTCAGAACCGGTCAAAGTCCGATACCAAGGGAGTGCTAGTCGGATCGATCTTGCCTCTGAAGCCACATCATCAGGAATCTCGAACGGCCCTGATGGAGTTCCGGCAAGACCCTGTTGCCAGTCCACGGTGGCCTTGCGATGCATCTGGCACCGCGAGCTTTGAAGGGGGGCCTCCGCTGAAGCCTCACCTTCCAATGGCACACAGGAGCTAGATGGACCGGAGCTCCGTCGCCGTTCTCCCAACCACCAATGAGACATGGCCTCAGCTGAAGTAGCATCGCAGCCGTTGCCGATTAATTCAAAGAAAATGGCTAGGCGGGCCGATTCGGCCCAGTTGGGGCAGTTGAGCTGTTCCGTCGGCATGTTCCTCAAAGTCGTCGACAGAAGATCGAACCATCGTCACGCAGAACCAGAAGCTGATTGGCGAATGTGCCCCGTAACATTTTTTGTACGAGGCATGTTGATTAAAGCTCGAGGGAAGAAGTTGAGGAAAGATAGAAGAAAATCCAAACGAGAACTCAAGGAAGGAGTGAAAACGAGAGGGAGGGATGAGGAAATCTCCAACGACCTCCCCTCTATTTATAGGGAAATAGGTCACCTGGATTTCGCGTAGGTGGAAGTGGCAACCGGTTCAAAAACCGGTTGCACAAAAATCAAGAAAGCTGAAACGATTCCTGACAATTTGAAAAGGTATGGTCAAGGCATAGTAACCGAGAAAGTTGCACAAAAACTGAAAAAGACGAATGAAAATCGAGAAAAGTATAGAAGCACGCAAGGCAGGCGCACCTTCGTATGGTTGCCGCCTCTCGCAAAGCGGCTGCCGCCTGACCAGCCGGTTAAAAGAGAAAATCACAAAGGTATGACGTGACCATTCACTGCGTCCGTCGCAGCTTTTTCAATCATGTCACCAGCCGGTTGCCGCCTCCTGCTAGGCGGCAACCGCGTGAATAGCTGGCTTGAGCGTAAAATTTCAAAGGTACGATGTGACCACTGTGACGATGGCAGCTTTTGAAAAAGCAACGTATCACATCGTCAGTCGGTTGTCGCCTCCCCTGTGGCGGCAACCACGTAACCAACCAAACGGAACGTAATGTCACAAAAAGTGTGATGTGACTATTCACGACAACTTTTGGAAAAGAAACATGTGAAACCTTCACATCACATCCTGGTGGCCGGCTCCCACAAGGTGGTTGCCGCGTGATCAGCCATTTAAGATCTAAGACACAGGGAGATACGGCCCAACCTTCGGGCACGGTTCGCGAACACTTTCCACCTCGTTACCCGGTCGCCAGCACCCACAAGGTGGCTGCCGTGCAACCAACCGACTAGCAATATGGCATCCCCTGGTCAAGTGACCGAGGGTGTAAGCCCAATTCTATTGTCCGACCTACGATGGATAATTCACGAAAGCATGAAATCTCGCATGACTTATCGTCTACACATGGAGGGTCATTCAACCCTAGGATGTCGATTTCCTTCCTCAAAAGTCATACAACCTCGCCTAGGGAGGGGCATTTTGTTGACCCCATGCTTAAAGGGGGATGGAGCCAGCTTGCCATTGGCAAGCCGCTTCAAGGAAGCGACACCCGGACCCCTAAAAACCCACATTTGGTAAAAAGTTGGGGGGATGGAGCTGGCTTGCCACTTCAAGGAAGCGGCACCCGGACCCCTAAAAACCCACATTTGGTAAAAAGTTGGGGGGGGTGGAACCGGCTTGCCGCTTCAAGGAAGCGGCACCCGGACCCCTAAAAACCCACATTTGGTGAAAAGTTGGGGGGATGGAGCCGGCTTGCTGCTGGCAAGCCGCTTCAAGGAAGCAACACCTGGACCCCCAAAAACCCACATTTGGTGAAAAGTTGGGGGGTATGGAGCTGGCTTGCCGCCGGCAAGCCGCTTCAAGGAAGCGGCACCCAGACCCCCAAAAACCCACATTTGGTGAAAAGTTGGGGGGGTGGAGTCGGCTTGCCGCCGGCAAACCGCTTCAAGGATGCGGCACCCGAACCCCAAAAACCCACATTTGGTGAGAAGTTGGGGGGATGGAGCCGTCTTGCCGCCGGCAAGCCACTTTAAGGAAGCGGCACCCGGACCCCAAAAACCTACATTTGGTGAAAATGATGGGGGGGACTAGCCAGCTTCCGCCTGCCACGTAGCGGCCGTCGGTTGGCTACCCAAGAAGGCAAGCCGAATCAATCAGGAAAATACAATGGGATTTAATCACTGAAATCTCGCAAATTGATTACGTGGACCGCGTAATCAAGCCCCGAATCACGCCGCCTTCCATCTTTGGGCGCCCCCAAAGAAGGAAGGCAATGCCTTATAAAAGGAGCGGCCGCCCCCACATCACTAGGAAGGAAAAAAAGGGCTTGAATTTTCGGGAAGAAGGCTGACACCCTCTAGAGAAATGATCGTCCACCGGTTTCGAAGGAGGAAAGCAGCTCAAGGCCCCGACGCCTTTTCGCCGTGCCGGAGCGAGGACTTCCAATCCCCGTCGACGACCCCCTACAGGTAAGTCCTTCCACCCTCGCCATTTTACGTATGTTTTTACGATGCTTCATCAAGCCCCGACCACATAACACCTTTCATGTGCAAGGGAACGGTCAGAGGACGGACCCGGGTATCATTCCTTCGGAAACACGTCCGAAGGTACCGGTGGCCGCCCTCCTGGCCGGGTGAATCCACCCGACCCGGTCGAGCTCAGTTCACTCGTGACCCTTCTGTTGGGTCTTTTTACGGGGAAACTCTAGGTTTCCCAGCAGGCTTTACAAATTTTTATCCGATCTCCACAGGTCCTTCTCGGGATCCCGGAAAGATTTCCGGGACGACGCCACCGGCAAGGATGCCGGCGGCGGCCGTTCGGGTGTACGAACACGTACAACCTGACGGTCCCCGTACGTTTTTCCAAGAGACGTAAGTCTACTCTCCCGATGCCCCGGAAAAGTTTTCGGGATGACGCCACCGGCGAGGATGCCGGTGGCGGCCGTTCAGCTGTACGAACACATACAACCCAACAGTGCCCATACGTCTTTCCGGGAGACATAAGTTTACTCTCCCGATGCCCCGGGAAAGTTTCCGGGATGATGCCACCGGCCGTTCGGGTGTACGAACACGTACAACCCAATGGTGCCTATACATTTTTCCGGGAGACGTAAGTCTACTCTCCTGATGCCCCGGAAAAGTTTCCGGGATGACGCCACCGGCAAAGATGCTGGCGGCGGCCGTTTGGGTGTACGAACACGTACAACCCAACGGTGTCCGTTTCTTTTCCAGGAGGCGTAAGCGTACCCTCTCGATACCCCGGAAAGATTTTCGGGATGACGTCGCCGGCAAGGAAGCCGGCGGTGGCCGTTCGGTGTATGAAACGTACAACCCGACGATTTCCGTTTTCCCGGAAAATATAAGTCGTCTGTTAAATCCCATGCTTTTACAGATGTCAAGAGGAAAAGGGGTGGGGAAACAGCCGGCTAGCCACCGGCGGGCCGGTTCAAGGAACCGGACCCATTTCCCCAAAACCCCCATGGGTGCGCATGGAGGGGGGAAACAGCCGGCAAGCCGTCGGCTGGCCGGTTCAAGGAACCGGCCCCCGTTTCCCCAAAACCCCCATGGGTGTGCATGGAGGGGGGAAACAGCCAGCAAGCCACCGGCTGGCCAGTTCAAGGAACCGGCCCTCGTTTCCCCAAAACCCCCATGGGTGTGCATGGAGGGGGGAAACAGCCAGCAAACCGCCGGCTGGCCGGTTCAAGGAATCGGCCCCCATTTCCCAAAAACCCCCCCCATGGGTGTGCATGGAGGGGGGAAACAGCCGGCAAGCCACCGGCCCCCATTTCCCCAAAACCCCCCACAGGTGCGCATGGAGGGGGAAACAGCCGGCAAGCCACCGGCCCCCGTTTCCCCAAAACCCCCATGGGTGCGCACGGAGGGGGAAAACAGCCGACAAGCCGTCGGCTGGCCGGTTCAAGGAACCGGCTCTTGTTTCCCCAAAACCCCCATGGGCGCAAATGGGTTGGGAAAGCAGTCGACTAGCCGCTGGTCAACCGGTAGAATAGCTGGCGGCCGACTCCCTGAAAACCCATCTTTTTCTCCCCTATTCACCATCGAATCCAATATGGATCCTCGTTTTGTTCAATTCTCATTTGTTTACTTGATTCTCTTTTGTTTTCGTTGGAAGGGATAAGGTTATCCCTCTAAACACCTTGGAAAGTTTTCCAGGGTGAGGCTGTACGTGGCCGGATTGACTATCATGTTTTTCGTTTTAGAGCTGGAGAGAGGCTGAGAATGCCCGGGCTGTCTGGGGGTGCCTAACACCTTCCCCAACAGTACCCTGAGCACCATATCCAGTTCTCTCATGTTTTCACTTCAATGTTACCTCACCCATGTGATTTTATCGCTTCGATGACGGAAGAACACTTCCCCATCTGGTTTTCCTTGTTTTCTACCCAAAAATAAGGTGGCAACTCCGTTCAATGAGCCATCAACCGCACGTGGTGATGCGCTCAGACAAACACCTTTCAATTCTCTATACCTCGGCCCATCCACCGGCAGGGCCGGTGGAAACCCATGGGCTTCCGGGTGATAGCCAGATGAAAGAGAGGGTACAAGTTGTTTGCTCGGCAATGAACTCTGACTACCCTAAATCCCCTTCTATTTGGCATGGAATAGGAGGACTGTCAGTAGTCCCTCCTTCCTTCTCTTCTCCCTCAGAGGAGAGAATCTCCTCTATTGGGGCATGCTACAACATACACATACATATAAGAAAAAGAAAGTTAAAACTAAGTCATGATTACTTATAAAAAAAACTAAAAAAGAAACAAAAAAAAGCTGAAAGAGAGTTAATTTGAAAATGTTACCTGACCCTCTTTTAAAGCAAAGAGTATTGCTTCATGAATGGTCTGATTTGCCCCTTCAAAATCATGGAGGTCTATTATAGGAACAATTGCTCCTATCATAGGTCATTTCTCCTGAAAATTAAAATTAAACACAAATGAGACATGAACATTCAAATTACTTTAAAGTGGAGATTAAAGTCAAATTAAAAATTTAAGTGTTACCTAAAAATCCATCTGATTTTTAGCCTCCTCAACAGGAGGAATCTCTTTTGGGATTGATTCATCTGAGGAAGAAGGAAGTGTCTTCTTGCACTGATGAAGATATGCACCCTAGATATGCAGCTAGGGTGAGATCATCATCACTATCTTTAGACTCCTCTTCCTCCTGTCCTGCTTTCGAAACATCCCCCTTCTATTGATCTTCCTCCACTTCTTGAAGTTCTTGTTGTTGGTGGTGGTGTTCTTCTTCTTCTTCTTCTTCTTTTCCTTCTTCTTCTTTGTCTTCATGCTGTTGTTGCTCATCAATAATTCTTTCACCCTCCTATGGTACTAAAGGGCTAGCTACACTATCACTAAAATGCATGAAATCAAATTCTTGTGGCTCTTCTTTGATGGTCACCTTTGCTACCTTCTGAAGAGCTTCAACTTCAGCCATCTCAGCTACAAAAGAGGCCTTCTTAGCCATGTGTTTTCTCCAATCATAAAGAGCACACTGAGTTGCAATTTCTAAAACCTCAAAACTCTCTCCCAGTGAGAGATATCTTTGCATGAAAAATTCATACTGCTCCCTCTCATCTCTATCTTCTGGGAGGCAAGCAAAAACCATATCTGTAGTAATAGTGGATGCATTTAATTCCTTATTGACAACAGAATACAGAATTTTCATAAACCACACTTCAGCCCTAGTATGGACTATATCTTGTGCCAAAATATTCTTGGGCCTAATAGCACACTCATCCTGCCATGCTTGTTGAGTATGGTCATCAATGGCTTGGATTACTTTAGAGGGAAGGTGAGTGAATTCCCTTCGTACCTTAGTTCCAAAATGGTTCAACTAATATTTCAAGTCCTTCAAAATCTTTTCCCTCATTTTGGCATGAATGCGGCTGCCTATATGCCAATCAACAACCGCCAATTTAAAGTTATCAAACTACATCAATTTCATCCATTCCTCAATAGATATAGATCTCCTAGGTGTTGTTGTTTGCCATGGGCTTGCAAAATAGGTTTTAGTTTTAATTTTAATATAACCACATGTGGCTAAACAGAACACCTCTCTATGGAACCAAAATATGCACCTCCTTTGAAATAATTCTTGAACTAACTGATTTCTAGGGCGAGCTAACCTCTCTTGCCCTGCTTCTCTTTCAATATGCGAAGCTATTTTCTCTTTAAGAAAATTTGGAACAACAAAAGAAGCTTCCTTACTTTGTCTAATACACTCAGTTGTGTCTTCTTTTACTGTTCTTAGTTCTTGCTCCTTAATGATCACTTTTATCTTCCGCTTGTCTTCATCATGCCACATTTGTGCATTTAATTTGAACTTCTTGAATTTCAGCATCTTTATCCAAGCACAAGTTGACGATGAAGCAGGAGGAGGAGCACTGGAAGTTGAGGTCATGGCGTGTGTCGTGGAAGAAGGTGAATAGTTTCAAAAGGTCATGAAACAAGGGCTAATGCATGAAGGGGCATTAATGGTTTTTATAGGTTTAATTGGGTAATCGAGTGATCAGATGGTGAGATTCGATACTAATTAGTAGATTACAAGTCTACCCACGAGATACCTCGTGGGTAAACATCCCTAGCCAAGAAATAAGTTCGTGGATAAGCTACAACTGGTAGAATTTTTAGAAAATTATTGTGCAGTCATTTTAATCATATTAATACTTGAATATTGCACATTTATTTCATGAATATTAGATACATTGAGTTGATTCTATTTTTGACTAAATGTACTATTTTGTGCCAAATGAACTTTAGTGAGCAATGGAGATTCCCATAGATGTCTTACGCAAGGTTTTAAGTCATTTGCCAACGAGAGAAATATGCAAATTGAGTTGTGTAAATAGGAGTGTGCATGCATACATTTCAGAGCATTACTTTTATTCGCGCCAAGCATACAAAATGAGAGATACAGTTAGTGGAGTGATTTCATATAATGCACTTCTAGGAAAATATATTTATCATGGAATTGACTCTGAGGTAGGAATTCCACCCACATCACTAGAAGAAGTTCATAATATTTTAGAATGTAATGGTGGATTAATTATTTACTGGTCTTATTGAGAACATTTTTCTTATAGAGTTGACATTGGGATAAAAAACCATGTTACAAACGTAGAACTGATACTCTCAAACCCAAATAAAGATAAGCATATCTTACTTGATTCAGGTGTAGTTCTAACATTTAAGGGTATTGATAGAAGGATTGCATAAATTATTTTGTTGGGAGAAACCAACTGAGATGTGGACTAATTGGCAATATTTGTTGGTTTATCATTTTGACAAACATCAATGGCAACCAGTCAGAGAAGTTTATTTTGGAGGAAGACCAACGAATAATAGGAATCATGTGATTATTGATGGAATCATTTACTTTATAACAAGTTGTACACCTCAATATATTAATAGACTCATGATCATTGCCATCAATATTGAAGATGAATCAGTGAAGTTCCTACTTGTCCCATACCCTATGAGTGCGCTAGTAATTTTATTCTATGATTTAGTTGAGTTAGCTTTATTTGGGGGAATTAATGGAGAACCTGCATCTCTTAGTTTAATTTGATGGTGGGATGCTGAAATGAAATTTGAAATCTAGAGAGTATAGGACATTGCAAAATGGGAATGGAGTCGGGTCTACATAGAATTACAACTGAAGGATCTGGGAGAACCTGACATGCCATATGAAGGAAAAATCAGAGCTTTTTGTTTCATCAATGGAGATACTCTTATTTATAGTGCATGGGATAGTCTTTATTATTACAAGATCCAACTATTTGATGGAAGCTGCAATGCTGAACTTATTTATCAATTAACCTTGCTTGCTTCTATAGTGTGGTTGCATGATTTAATTCCCTATGCAAATACTTTGCAACACTGTGCGTAGCATTTTCTGTCTGTCCACGTTTTAGTTTGAGGGTACACCAGTTTACCCATGAACCTATCCGTGGATTGTGTCGAAAAGAAAAAAAACTCCCCTATTGAATACTTACAATGTTTGCTATTTCTTTTGGAACATCTTTGTTGTATTGTGCTCAAAACTAAATGAACATTTGTTGCAAGTTTTTATCAAGTCTGAAATTTTATATCATTTACTATAGTTGTGGTATTATTGTAAACAGATGCACCTATTGCATGACAACATGAAATGGAAGCCAAAGCTTACTTAATGATGGTACACAAGCAAATCTTCTTTTATATTTAAATATTGTATGTCAGGTTGGTCAAGGGATTCATCTCATAAGTTAGTCTGAACTCCAACAAGAAGAACAATTATGGTTGTCCCATAGTAAGAACAACCTAGAGAACAAACAATAGGTAGTATATTTTACCTTAATTTAATGGATGAACCTTCCTATATAACACTTCCTGAATGTGCTAATGACATATTCGAATTAAATTCCAATTATATCAACCAGTTACCAAAATTTCATGGATTTGAAAAAGAAGATGCTTATTGGTTTTTAAAAGAATTTAATGAAGTTTGTAATATGATGAAAGTACCAAACATGTCTATTGTTGCGATTAAACTAAGATATATGTCTTTTGCTTTAAAAGATATTGCAAAAAGATGGTTATATAGTTTACAACCAAATTCTATTACCAATTGGAATCAATTTTGTTCTAAATTTCTAGGAAAATACTATCCAATGCATGCCACAACTAAAAGGAAGAATGAAATTTTAAATTGTAGATAGAAACTAGGAGAACCTTTTTGGAAATATTTTTGCAAGATTTCGTGACCTCCTAGCTCAATGTCCACATCATGGAGTAGAGAGAGTTACCCAAATCTGAACTATTTATGAAGGAATCGATTATCACACAAAGACACTCTTAGAATCTCTAAGTCAAGATGGATTTCTGAATGAAGGAATAGATAATGCTTGGAAATTTTTAGAAGATCTAGCCAAGAGAACTACCTAATGGGAGAGTGCTGCTGAAGTGAATCAGGAATAAATTTCTACCCCTAGGAGAGTCCATATTGTTGAACCATATGTTGCCTTAGAAGCTAAAATGGCTAGCTTGATACATAAAATTGATGAACTACAACTTAAACAAAAGATTGAGCCTAACATGCCTAAATGTACAAGTTGCTTTACCATAGGTCATGTTGTAGAAGATTGTCCTATTTTACGTGAATCTGAAGATGTTAATGCTTTATTTTATAATCAATGTAACAACTCTAATTTCAAACCTACTTATAATCCTAGCTGGAAGAACCATCCTAATTTTTCATGGTAAAACCTAGGACAACAACCACCTCAATTTGTAGGACAGCCTTTTATTGAACAACATGCAATGAATAATAGCTCTTTAAATTTAAATCAAACTCAACCAGTTCATGATCAAAATGTTGAGAGACAATTAGCAAACTTAATGGAAAGAGTAGAAATAGCATTAAAGTCTAATTGTTAAATTACTGCTCATAATCAAGCTATTAAAAGAATTGAGACACAACTAAACCAAATATTTAATTCACTTAATCTAAGAAACAAAGGTGCTCTTCCAAGTTAATCTGTTCAGAATCCTCGTTTACCTGATGGGCACATAGCTCATGGAGGGGATGAACAACATCACATAGCTTAAGCCAATAAGGCTGCAGTTTGGTGGTGTCTGTTTATAAACCACCTGGTTTTCTTGTAAGCCATTAGAACTCTACAAGTATAGATATATATATAAGCACTATTTTTATTTTAATTATACTATATCTATGTGGAAAAAAAAATCACATCCTTATCATCATTCTATATTGATGCATAGCAATTGTATTCAATTTCTGCAGCAGTACTTATGCATTTCAAATGACTTATCATGTTAAGTTCAATGCATTATTCTGCATGCATCACATTATATTAGGGATGTTTATTATATTCTTTATTTGACATAAATTTTCATGTCTATATTGAACTTTTTCATTTACATTGAGGACAATGCAAAGTTTAAGTATGAGGGGGAAGGTTTATGTTTAAGTATGTTAAAAAAATTTAAATTTTTTTTTTAAATTTTCTTTTTCGATATTTGTGATTTTTCTTTTTTCGCATCTTTAATATCTTTTATGTTTTTATTCAAGAACAAAACTAGAGGAATGTAAGTTTGAGAGGAGAATTTCCAAAGCCAATTCCTAGTAACCTATTGCCCTTAGAGGAGATGAATTTCAAATTAAATTGTGCAATGAGTTGAGTTTTCCTATTTCATTTGAATTAATGTCTTGTTAACCTAGTTTTTCTAAAGTAAATCATTTTCCTTTCTCATTACCCTATTTGTGTGGAGAGATAAACCTATGCCGAGTGTCACCATAAAAATGATCATGACATGAAAAATTTTCCATTCTAGTGAGCATTATCCTAAGGTATCTCTCAAACTTCTTTGAGTTAGAGGATATGTGAAGGAAGGTAGCAAAGGTATGAACTTTAATATATCATGAAGTTCATTTGGCAATTAGGTTATAGATATATAAGGTGTTGAAACTAATCGATTAAGGGTCACTTATTAGATTTTAAGAGTGCAATGCTAGTTATGTCATTTGCTTTATGTTTGATGTTAAAAAAAAAAAAAAAAAAATTAAAATCAAGAAAAAAAAAGGAAAGAAAGAAAAATGAATCAGAAGAAAAAAAAATTCAAGGGATCAATGTCAATATGGGGTAGAAAAGGGAAATATTCAAAGTCACTTGGGATGTGAGAATGAAGTGGAATGTTATCATATCAATAAATTAACATTTTGAGTGATGGTGTATTAATTGTCTTATTCCTTGTCTATCGGCCAAAGCATTTTCCAATATCTTAGAAAAGAAGGGAATATCTTAAATTACCCTCTTTTGTTGGTGAGATGTGTGCTTGTTTTAAATGATTTAATTCCTAATTGAGAGTGGTGAAGGTGTGAATTCCTTTTGCTTACACAAGACAGATGGTTCTCATGAATAGGTGACTCCTTGTTCACATTTTAAAATGAGTCTATTCAATTTAAGGCCAAGGAGAGGGAGTGTTGTAAGACTAAGCCACCTCATTCCCCTGAAAGTTTTATAGCAACTAGTGATTCAAATGATCCTTTGGTTGATTTTGTTTCCCTTCTCTCTCTCTTTTTATTTCTTTGGACTTTGTGGGTGTATCCATTGAAAACCCTTTGGAGACACAACTTTGCCACTAGGGTAACCTAGGGGTTTAAAGGCTTGTTGCACCTACCAAGTGTAGTCGTGTTCCCTACGAAAATGGCCTAGCATAGTTTTAGTTAATTTTATTTAGTAGTCTTCATTACTTTCATAGCTTTTATAGTCTTATTTTAGTATTTTGCTAAGAGACTAGTAAAACTTAAGTATGAGGGACTTGTTCAGACTTAAAAGTGTACATTTTAGGATATTAATTCATGCATTTTAATGAGTTTTAGTTACATTTTGCAATGAGTAATGATGATTACAAAGTTAACTATACTTTTGAGCATTATGCACGTTCATTCACTTTAATGATGCATGAATTAAGTTTCAAGTCATAAATTATATTTGTGGTGATTACCTACTAAAAATGGAATGATTGATTGATTGATAATTGACTCTTTAGGTTGTAGGTAAATTGATTAATTCATAGAAAAAATTCTGATTTATGTCTAAG
This sequence comes from Amphibolis antarctica, assembly GCA_024699675.1. Taxonomy (NCBI): domain Eukaryota; kingdom Viridiplantae; phylum Streptophyta; class Magnoliopsida; order Alismatales; family Cymodoceaceae; genus Amphibolis; species Amphibolis antarctica. Next base: position 20,039 of record JAMKPZ010000130.1, read on the forward strand.
TGCAAAGTCCGTGGGTTGACCCTCTAAACTATGAACTTACTCGTGGGTTAATTGGGTAAATTGTGAGCCTGTATCCTGTTTATTCTGTGTGATGAATTTTATTGATGTAATAACGATTACAATTATAACGAAAGATTAAATATGATGAATTATTTCTCTTGTAATGTGATGTGCTTCACGAAAGGTATTCCTTAATGAGTATTTGCAAGGAAATTCGATGAACAATTGCAAGAAAATTTGCATAAGAGTAGAACTAAGAAATTTAATTTAGCTGAAGCTCGACTATGGAGAATGTGGATGGACAAGGCAAAGAAGTGGGCTTGCATGGAACAATCTCACACGTCCAGATGTGCACCACGTCCTTGCTAACTACTATCTCGTGAACTACCACTCCCTCAACCTATAAAACAGTCTCGTAGCCATGAAACTAACGCCCCCCCCCTCTTCTTTCTCGGAGCATCATTCACAGAGCATTCTCCATCTTCTCCATCTCTCATCTTCACCCATTCACTTCTTCTGAGGGGAGATTGACGACCTCCTCTTCTCCAATCAATTCCTTGGTGTATTTGCTATTCTTTTCTCAACCTAAGTGTATCCTTTAAGGAGAGACTCTCGGTGCCAGTTGCTTCCTCCTCTGTTCCTTGGTGTAATTGTAGAATGACGCCCAAAATCTCATTTCAAGGTCGAAAGGAAGGCTTGCCAAATTGACGACCTAGTGGATCGGAAGTAAAGACAAAGAGAAGTTCTCAACCTGAGCAAGTTTTGAAGGAAGAAATTATAGTGGAGTATTATGTGTTCTTTCCTTTTCCTTTTTCCTTTCTTTTTACCTTTCCTTTATATTTTTACTCAATTTTACTAACGCCTATCTTATCAACTCTGTTACGATATTTAGAAGATGATATTATGTTTGATGTAATGTTGAATGTTGCATTTCATTTCTACAAGTTTTTTGTAATGTGTTGTGTTTCATGCTTTATGTTGTCTGTTGTGTTTTAAGATAATTAAAAAGACAAAAAATATAAGCAAACAACTTTTAGAAGTTTCAGCTAATTCAAATCATACTGTTTAAACATCTAAAACTCACTTTTATCACATGTACCACGAGTAAGTTTGCAGGTAGAGATGTTTACCCACGAGCTAGCTCGCAAGTTTAGTGCATTTTCAGTATTAAATGTTAAATTGTATGCAAAGTGAAGTGTAGAATGTTAAGATTTAAGAAGAATTAAATATTCGGAAGTAAAACTCGCTTAATAGAGTCTTTCAGTGCAAAATTTGAATCATTTACTAAAAGACTAATTTTAAAAAAATCAAAATATTCTAAGTGTTGTAAGAATTAAAGTTAATGAAAATTCTCTGGAAGGTACAAATATAATAAGTGTTTAAAAAACATTTTAGCAATTAATTGGAACGGAGTAACTGTGACATTGCTTAAAAGAAATTTAATTACTTGTTCTATTAATTGAATACACCAATTTAGCTAAGCACCAATCAAAATTGATCCCTATGGACAAACCTATACTTGCACACTAATTACATCTGAACCCGTGCACTTGTAGTGAAATTAAAATATTTTGAACATACATTTTTAAGAAGTAATTTCAAAAATTTCGAGACACCTAGCCTTATTTCTAACTACCTTCCCATCTTCATATAACTTATTTCTAAAGACTCATTTAGATCCTATAAGATCTCTATCAACAGGTCTCTCTACCAGTTCCCATACTTCACATTTTTTAAACTGATTTAGTTCTTCTTGCATAGCATTAATCCAGAATTCATTTTTTAATGCTTCAGTTATGTTTTTAGGTTCAATGGTTGACACAAAAGCACAGTATTGACATTCTTCAATAACTTTGCTTCTAGTTTGCACTCCTCTAGAAATATCACCTACAATCAATTCTTATGGGTGATTGGGAGTGAATTTTCAATTTTTATCTTGTGTTTTAATATCAATTGAATTTTCTTCAATTTCCTCATCATCACTGTCTATTATTAATTTTTCCATTTTGTTTTCTAAGGATTCATCAAAAGTAACATGAATGGATTCTATAACTTTTCTGTGATTTTCCACATATACTCTATAGCCCTTATTATTTGTTGAATAGCCTACTATTTTTCTTTCTATTGTTTTCTTATTAAACTTATCTCTTTTATCACTAGTATTCAGTACAAAACATTTACTTCCATATGTTTTAAAGTACACTACATTAGGTGATCTTCCATATCACAGTTCAAAAGGGGTTTTATTTAAGATAGATCTAATGTGTACTTTGTTTATTATATAACAAGAGGTATAAACTACCTTAGCTCATAGGAACATAGGAAGGTTGGCCTCATTTATCAAAGTTTTGGTAATTTCCTAAATGCTTCTATTTTTCCTATCAACAACTCCATTTTGTTGAGGGGTTCTTGGGCATGAGAATTCATGGTTTATCCCCATCTCATTACAAAAGTTTTCAAAAAATTCATTTTCAAATTCCCCACCATAGTCATTTCTAATTCTTTTAATAATTTCTTCCTTTTCATTTTGTATTTTAACACAGAATTTTTTAAATTCACTAAATGCGTCATTTTTATGTGATGAGAATATAATCCATGTGTATCTGGTGAAATCATCTACAATTATATACACATATTTTTTACTACCTAAACTCAGTGTTTGGGTAGGTCCAAATAAGTCCATATGCAACAATTCTAGTTCCCTTTTAGTTGTTATTTCCTTAATGCTTTTAAAGGATAATTTTGCTTGCTTACCTACTTGGCATGCTTCACATAATCTATCTTTTTCAAATTTTTCATTAGGCAACCCTCTAACTAGATTGTTTTTAGACAGTTTTCTAATGGTTTTCATGTTGACTTGTCTTAACCTTCTATGCCAAACCCAAGATGCATCATTACAAGCTACTAAACAGGCATTTTTAGACATGCAAATTATCAGGAAAATTCAAAACATAAATGGATCCATTTCTGCATCTAGAAAATTTTACTTCCATGGATTTATCATCAATGATAATACATTCTTTTGATTTAAATAAAACATTATATCCTTTATTTGTAAGTTGTCCAACACTTAACAGATTTTGTTTTAAGTCATCAACTAACAAGACATGATCAATATGAGAATTATTTTCTAATTCTATTCTTCATATACCTTTAATCATGCTTTTCTGGTTATTTCCAAATCTAACCATACCTCCACCATGATCTTCAATGGTGTCCAGTAGTTCTTTGCATCCAGTCATGTATGTGGAGCATCCGCTATCAATGATCCACCTTGACTTGTTCTTGTGAGTTTCAACCTGCTAAACAAGAGTCCAATAAAGATTTAGGTACCCACATTTTTTTGGGTCCTTTGGGGTTAGTCCGAACAATGTTGAACTTGTTCCCCACGAGAAGCCACTCTTCTATGGCTCCATTTAAGGGCAAAAACAAAGTCGTCATTATATACTTTAAGAATAAAACCCCAACAATAAGGAATATCATCAAATCTATATCTAGGATTATATTTGAGAGTGCATCTATGATAATCTAATGGTGCATGCTCAGTTCGTCTAAAATAGGATATTCTTTAATTTTTGCTTTTAACATTCTATTTACATCTCTAATCAATTCAATCATGCAATTAGACTTACATTTCAAATCTAGACTGTCCTTACTTTCTTTAACTAATCTTTCAATATTTGCATATAATGATTCATTTTCCTTTTCTAACTCAAGAGTGTAATTAGTATTTTGTTTCTCTATCAAATTTTGATTTTCTTCCTTATGTTTTTCTAACTTTATCAATATACTATCATTTTCTTCTTGTACTCCATCTATGCATGTATTTTGTTTCTTAAAGTGTCTATTCAGACTTTTATATCTTTCATGCAATCTTAAAAATGCTGATTGTAACTCATCATAATTACATATATCATTCTTTGATTCTGAGCAAGAGGATTGAGAGTTTACCTCCTCCTCATGTGCCATGAAGCACACATTGGCTTGCTCATCGTTGCTGGAATTTTCTAAGTTGGATGAGCTCATTTCATCCCATGTTGCTTGGAATGCTTTCCTGAATCTTTCTTTCTTGTCCAGCTTCCTCTTTTCCTTTTCTTCCTGGTCTTTCAAAAGTGGGCAGTGCCTTCTGATGTGACATCTTTTGTTGCAGTTGTAGTACATTGGAACATTCTCTCTTGAAGTTCCTTTTTCTTTCTTCAAATTTTTTTTGAATTTGTTAAACTTCTTGAGCTTGCGAGCAAGAAGTGCAATGTTATCATTCTCACCTAAGCTTTCTTTTGAGTTGAGGTCAGCTTGGAAGGCTATCTCCTTCTTCTTGTCGACTTTCTTGGAGGATTTAGCTTTTTCCTCCTTCTATGCCTTCAGTTGGACCTCATGTGCAATGAGGTTTCCTATTAGATGTTCTAATGAGTAGGTGCTTAGGTCCTTGGCTTCTTCAATGGCAATGGTCTTCTTTTCCCAATCTGCCGTTAAGCTCCTCAACACTTTTTGAACTTGTTCTTGAATTGGAATTACCTTTCCTAGGCCTTTTAGGCCAGTTACAATATCCCAAAATCTGGAATACATATCTAAGATTGATTCATTTTCAACCATTTTAAATAACTCATACCTGTGCATGAGTTGATTGATTTTGGATTGCTTGACTTGAGATGTTCCTTCATGAGTCACCTCAAGTAGTTTCCATGCTTGATTTGTAGTAGTATAGCCTAAAATTTTATTAAGTTGATCAGAGGACAATGAATAACATAGAGTATTCATCCTCTTTGTGTCTAATTGTATGAGCCACTTTTGAACATCAGTTAATGCATCAAAAGCAGCATTTGGGACATGAATTCCATTAACAACTGCATTCCACAAGTCCACATCCATGGACTTAAGGAAAACCACCATTCTGTACTTCCAATAACCATAGTTATTGCCATCGAAGTAAGGAGGGTGGTTGACACTCTGTCTGTCCATTGGTCTAGTGGCCATTAGTGTTTTTGTGAGTGTTAATTCACCAAAAATGGACCTTGCTTTGATACCAATTGAAAGTACATATCATGCGCTAGAGGAGGGGTGAATAGCATTTTAAAAATAATTGAAAATTCGTTCATAATCGATTCGATAAATATGTGCAACAAAAACTGTAAAGAAATACGAACACAAGGATTTTTAAGGTGGTTCACCAAAAGGCTACATCCACCCCTAAACTATCTAAGCTCAAGTCTAAATCTAATCCACTATCGAAAAACAATTATAACCGGTGTTTATGGTCGAACATCAAACCAACCAATACAAGGATTTTAGGTCGAATCCTCCAACCAACCCAAGTGCTTATCGTAGAACAATTCAACCAACCCAACCTTGAGTTTTTAGGTGAAAACTCAACAAACCAACAAAAGCAAAAGAACCAATCCACAAAGCAAATTCGTGCAAGGTGTGAGTGTTTTCAATGAGAAGGACAAAGAAGCTTGAGCGTGAATGAAAACACTTGTCAAAATCTCAATCATTAATCAATGAGTGCAATTCTATTGTCCAATAAAAGCTCTAATGTGCAAGAGATCATGTATGCAAAGATTGGGTGATTTTGATCTCTAATCTTAGGGTTATTTATAGTTTAGGTAGGCTTAAATGGTCATTAACAACTAGTTTGACTGTGTCAAATCTCTCCAACAGCTATTTTTCCCAAATCAGATATCAATTCAAAATAACAAATTGTATTTCGAAATTTACTGTAACAAATTTGAAATAATATTTTTCTGAAACGGTTATCCGAATTATGCCTGGGAGGAATTTCTAGGATAAAATCAAATACAGGGAAATTTGAAAAATCATTTGGATATCCAAATCATATTCCAAATTTTTCTGTTGTAATATTTTGTGTGATTTTTCTAAGTATAAATATTGTGGATAACTATATGGCAAATTGTGACCTTATGCTAATAACTTTACAGCTAACCGTTAGGCTACGACTTTAACTTTACGGCTAGTCGTTGAGCTCTGGGATAGTTTAATTTTACAGTGGAACTTCCATTTTCTAAGGCATGGTTTTGGTGAAACTTCTGTTTCCTATTCTTGGCCTAAATGGAACTTCCATCTACTAAAGGTAGACTTGTACGGAACTTCTGTTTTTATTCTAAAATGAATAAGTACAAACAAATTTGGATAATCATTCGAATATCTGAGTGATGTTTTGTTTTGTTTTATCTAGGGGGTAACCTTAATTTTAACCTACCAAAATCGTTATAATGAATTTGGAATTCGTTATACCATTTTTGTTTTGTTTATGGGATAGTAAGTGTGCTCTAAAGATATCAAGTGTGTGACTTAAGCTAGTGTGTAAGTCTTTGGTGGGAAGACGTTCCATGTGACTTTTCTTCATCTTGTCATGTCTTCATGCCTCACAATTTGCATCTTTCATGGCTTCATTTTTTCTTTTACAACACATATATTTTAGAATATTTGACATCATTAAAACACAACTTAAGGAGGGATTCTATACTCAATAACTAGGTCAAAGATATAAAGTCATAAAGAAGGAATGAAGAAATTGTATAAAGGTAAAAAGCCAAAGAAATTTCAAGAATTAAAAATAAAGGTGATGAAGCCAGTGAAAACAAGCAACGAGCACATACATGCACTCAAAAAGGTTTGAACACTAGTATAAGTCACTTATTTAGATCCTAAATCCACACCTTTTAAATCATTCACAAATAAAAAATGTTATAATGAATTTTGTTATAATGATTAACTATTCACTTGAAAAGTCATGACTTTAGCTACCTGAAAAATTGATATAACATATTTTATGTTTTGTAAAAAATGTTATAATGATTTTTGATTTTGTCCCAACATTTAGGAAACTTTTTGAAAAAGAAATCCATTAGAAAATATCTTGTAAATTAAGGAATCTAGGAAAATTGGAATAAAAAATTTTGAATTCAAAATAATACTTAGGCAAGTTTTTTTTAAAAAATTTATTAGAGAAATAATATAGGAAAATTTGGAATCTTGGATAGATGAGAAAAATTGGTATAATGATTTCACAAAATCATTATAATGATTTTTGAATTAGCCATTACTTAGGAAAGTTTTTGAAATATTTAACTGTTTAAGATTAGATTCTAGATTATTTGAAATCCATAATTTGACACATAGGAAAATTGTTAGAACGATTTGAAAAACATAATAACAAATTTTATTTCGGCACACCGGTTTGGTACAATGATCCATTTAACATTTGGAGTAAGTTATAAAAATGTTATAATGATTTGAAAAATCGTTATAACGAATTTGGACTGGTTGTTAACTTAAGTTTGGATTTATAAATAGGAGATCATTTCATTATTTCATACAAACCCCACACACAGGAATTTTCAGTCTCCTTCTCACAGCTTTGGTGCTCACATCTCGGACTTAATTCAAAGGATTTTCATGCTCTAATGGAAGGGGATCTTGAAGGTGCAAAAGCCTAAAGCTCGAATTCTTTGCTCCTTTGCGGTGAACTCATTTTGATTGTTTGGAAGGGATTGGTTTCATTTGTTCTTGTTGGTTTGATGTGTGTTCGACCAAAAACACATATGGGTACTCCTTTTGGAATGGTGGGTTGAAGCGTTTGACCATAAACTCTTATCGGTTGGAGAGTTCTACCACAAAGTCTTAGTTTTGGGTTGGTTAGAGGGTATGACTACAAACCCTTGTTGTAGTTGGTTTGGTGTTTGACCATAAATACTTAATTTGTAATTATTTTGATAGTGATTAGATAATGTTCAAACTTCTTAACCATGGGCGTAGATGTAGTCAGTCGGTGAATTACCTAAAAACTTGTGTGTGCTTTTATTTTCGCATTTTCTTTATCGTCTCTGCATCGAATGGACTATTCGCATTTGAGTTTGTTATGAAATTCATATTTGATTTTATATAGCATTATTTGTTTCACTTTCACATCATTTGTGTCTTGTTTATTTGGTAGTTTGGTTGAAATTCGTACAAAAATTTATAAAAATTTGAAAAGTCATTACTCCCCCCCCTTCTAGTGGCTTCCACATTCTCATTATCGTTTCCACATCAAATCAACTATTCGCACGTTGTTTTGTTTCGAAATTCGTATTCAATTTTATATCATATTACTTGTTTTACTTCCACGTAGTTTTCATTGTTTGTATTTCATTTATTTTATAATTTTAGTCAAAAATTAGTACGAAAATTTATAAAGTTTGGAAAATCACTATTCACCCCTCCTTTAATGGCTGTGTGATTGATCCTAATAGATAACAGATTTACTATTGGAAAGGTGGATAAAACACTCTTCAACAAGACTAAAAAGAAAAAAATTATTATTGTTTAGATATATGTGGATGATATTATTTTTGATTCTTTAGATAATACACTATGTAAGGAATTTGAAAACACCATGTGTTGAGAACTCACCCTCTTTAGGTTTTGATGATGTCAAACAACATAACATAGAGCAAATAAAGACATGAACAAATTAAGTCAAGATACAAAGTTAGAAAGAATGAATGAAGTGTATGAAGACAAAAGCCCATCAGGAAAGCTTCTAAGTCCCCAGTGGAAGTTCCACTGAAATTCATAGGAAAATTTGTTGTTAGAGCCCACACGTGAAAAAGCTTCTAAGTCCCCTGCAAAAATTCCTCTTCAAGTCATAGGAAAATTCATTGTCGTTGTAGAAACTAAAAATGAAAGCCAAGGACAAAATAGAAGTTTTGCCAAAGCCAAGCTAAATACAAACAAAAGTTCTACCAGAGCCAAGTTAAATACAAACGGAAGTTCCGCTAGAGCAAAACTAAACACAAATGGAAGTTCCACTAGAGCCAATAAAAAAGTTCATAACTCTATGGCTCACCGTAAAGTTACGACCATAAGTCTACAGCCGTCGTATAATTATCACACAATATTTTCACTAAGTAATCCTACTCAAACCCAAACCTTACGGCCTCTACGAAATGTTCACTTTAAATGTTCTGCACACCACATAGCGTTTAGAGCCACCAAATTTTCACTAAGTCCTAAATATTTCGGACACCTCATAATGTTTAGACCCAAAAATATTTCCTAAGGTTGTCACCCATAAAATTAAGCTCATCTACACCTTATACACCTAGACAGCGAAAATTGAAACATTATTCAGATATCCAAATGGTTATCCAAATTTTTCTTTAAATGCAATACATCTTAGAAATTCCTCCCAAGTTAAATTGGGGTAATCGTTTTCAGCAAAATGTTATTCTGAATTGACTTTAGAAAAAAATGGAACATGATTCGGATATCCGAATGGTTATCCAAATTTTTCTATAATACAATACATCTTAGAAATTTCTCCTAGGTCAAATTCGAATAACCGTTTTCAATAAAACGTTATTCTGAATTGACCTCAGAAAAAATCAAAACATGATTCAGATATCCAAAATGAAGATTTTGTTAGACAATAAATCTCGTAAATCAAGGAATTTATAAAGATTTTCTAAAATCGTTTTAGAAAATTGTTTTAACGATTTTAGAATTTAAAATGACACTTAGGCAAGTTTTTCAAAGATATTTAAATTAAGAAATAATCTAGGAGAATCCGTAATTTTGGATACTTAAGATGTAATGATTTATTGAGATTATTCATGACTTTGGAATGTTTTCAAAATATTTATCAATTTAAGATTAGATTTTAAATCCATGATTTTATATAGGAAAATTGTTATAACAAATTTGGACTAGCTGTTGGATTAATTTTGCATCTATAAATAGGAGCACAATACACACCTTTGACTCACAATTTTTTACTCTCCTTCTCACGGCTTTGGTGATCACATCTCGAACTCGGTTCAAGGAATTCTTGTACTTCGGTGGAAGGAGATCTTGAAGGCGTAAAAACTTAAAGCGCGATTACTTCACTTCTTCAAGTTGAAACTATTTTGATTGGATTGTAAGGGATTGGTTTTGCTATTCCTTGGTTGGTTTGACATGTATTCGACATAAAACACATGTAGGTACTCTTGTTGGAGTGGTCGGTTGTAGGACTCGACCTTAAATCCTTCTCAGTTGTAGGATTCAACCTTAACTCCTTGTCAATTGTAGGATTCAACCTTAAATCCTTGTCAGTTGCAGGATTCGACCTTAAATCCTTGTTAGTTGTAGGATTTGACCTTAAATCCTTGTTGATTGTAGAATTCGACCTTAAATCCTTGTCAATTGTAGGATTTGACCTTAAATCCTTGTTGGTTGAAGGATTCGACCATAAATCCTTGGTTTGTTGGTTAGAGGGTGTGACCACAAACCTTTGTTGTAGTTGGTTAAGTGTTCAACGATAAACACTTGATTTGTAATCGTTTTAATAGTGATTAGATTAAGCTCAAGCTTCTTAAGCTTGGGAGTGGATGTAGCCAGTTGGAAAATCACCTAAAAATCTCTACGCTTTATTTCCATTACATTTTGCTTTGAATGTCATATTTAGGTTTATTGTGAGTTATTTCGTTTCATTTCCACATTGATTCGATTATTTGTGTATTGGTTATTTCGTATCTCGATTAAATTTGTATGAAAACTCTTGAAAACTTGTAAAACTACTATTCACCCCTTGTGATCGATGCAAACAATTAGTATCAAAGCCAGGTTGTTTATTGTTGATTTAACAATTACATAAATACATATAACTACTAGAATAATCGATAGTTAAAGCATCAACAAACCACCATCTTTTAATGGAAATATAGGATGATTGTTTTCCTTAAGTTATACAATATGGACTTGTGAACATTGTGGTCAATGGTATGGAAATCCCTACCACTCCTTACATTGAGTGGACGGACAATCAAAAGAAGTTGGATTCAATTAGATGCTAAGGGGATGAATACTTTGTTTTGTGCTTTATCGTCTAATTAGCTTAATAGTGTCCACTTGTACCACTACAAAAAAATAGTGTCCAAGTCAAATAGTCAAAAATAAATTAGTGTGATGAACCACCTAAAAAATTGTGTGCTTTTTATTTCCACATTTTCTTTATCATCTCTACATCGAATCAACTATTTGCATTTGAGTTTGTTATGAAATTCGTATCTGATTTTATATCATGTTATTTGTTTCACTTCCACATCATTTGAGTCTCATTTATTTGGTAGTTTGGTTGAAATTCATACAAAAATTACAAAAATGAGAAAAGTCACTATTCACCCATCCCTTCCAGTGGCTTCCACATTCTTATTATTGTTTTCACATCAAATCAAATATTCGCATGTTGTTTTGTTTCAAAATTTGTATTTGATTCTATATCATATTACTTGTTTTACTTCCACATAGTTTTCATCATTTGTATTTCATTTATTTTATAATTTTAGTCAAAAATTAGTATGAAAATTTATAAAATTTGAAATACCACTATTCAACCCCCCTCTAGTAGTCATGATTGATCCTAATAGATAACAGATTTAATATTGGAAAGGTGGATAAAATTCTCTTCATCAAGACTAAAAAGAAAAAAATTATTATTGTTTAGATATATGTGGATGATATTATTTTTGATTCTTTAGATAATACACTATGCAAGGAATTTGAAAACACCATGTGTTAAGAACTCACCCTCTTTAGGTTTTGATGATGTTAAATAACTTAACATAGCGCAAATAAAGACATGAACAAATTAAGTCAAGATACAAAGTTAGAAAGAAAGAATGAAGTGTATGAAGACAAAAAGCCATTAGGAAAGCTTCTAAGTCCCCAATGGAAGTTTCACTGAAATTCATAGGAAAATCTGTTGTCAGAGCCCGCACGTGAAAAAACTTCTAAGTCCCAAGCGAAAGTTCCTCTCCAGGTCATAGGAAAATCTACTACCACTATAGAAACTAAAAATAAAAGCCAAGGACAAAACAGAAGTTCTGCTAGAGCCAAGCTAAATATAAATGAAAGTTCTACCAGAGCCAAGTTAAATACAAATGGAAGTTCCACTAGAGCCAAACTAAACACAAATGGAAGCTCTACTAGAGCCAATAAAAAAGTTCATAACTCTACGACTCGTTGTAAAGTTACGACCATAAGTCTACGGCCCACTGTATAGTTATCACACAATATTTTCACTAAGTAATCCTACTCAAACCCAAACCTTACGACCTCTATGGAATGTACACTTTAAACGTTCTACACACCACATAGCATTTAGAGCCACCGAATTTTCGCTAAGTCCTAAATATTTTGGACACCTTGTAATGTTTAGACCCAAAAATATTTCCTAAGGTTGTCACCCATAAAATTAAGCTCATTTACACCTTATACACCCAGACAGAAAAAATCAGAATATTATTCAGATATCCAAATGGTCATCCGAATTTTTCTGTAAATGCAATACATCTTAGAAATTCCTCCCAGGTCAAATTGGGATAATCATTTTCAGCAAAATGTTATTCTGAATTGACTTTAGAAAAAATCGAAACATGATTCAGATATCTGAATTGTTATCCGAATTTTTTTATAATGCAATACATTTTAGAAATTCCTCCTAGGTCAAATTCGAATAACCGTTTTTAGTAAAACGTTATTCTAAATTGACCTCAGAAAAAATCAAAACATGATTCAGATATCCGAAGTGAAGATTTTGTTAGACAATAAATCTCATAAATCAAGAAATTTAGAAAAATCGTTATAACGATTTTAGAAAATCGTTTTAACGAATTTAGAATTTAAAATGACACTTAGGCAAGTTTTTGAAAGATATTTAAATTAAGAAATAATTTAGGAGAATCCGTAATTTTGGATACTTAAGATATAATGATTTATTGAGATTATTCATAACTTTGGAAAGTTTTCAAAATATTTATCAGTTTAAGATTAGATTTTAAATTCATGATTTTATATAGGAAAATTGTTATAACGAATTTGGAATGGTTGTTGGATTAATTTTGCATCTATAAATAGGAGCACAATATACACCTTTCACTCACAAATTTTTACTCTCCTTCTCACGGCTTTGGTGATCACATCTCTAACTCGGTTCAAGGAATTTTTGTGCTTTGGTGGAAGGAGATCTTAAAGGCGCAAAAGCTTAAAGCTCGATTACTTCGCTTCTTCAAGGTGAAACTGTTTTGATTGGATTGTAAGAGATTGGTTTTGCTTTTCCTTTGTTGGTTTGACATGTGTTCGACATAAAACACATGTAGGTACTCTTGTTGGAGTGGTTGGTTGTAGGATTCGACCTTAAATCCTTCTCAGTTATAGGATTCAACCTTAACTCCTTGTCGGTTGTAGGATTTGACTTTAAATCCTTATCAGTTGTAGGATTCGACCTTAAATCCTTGTCGATTGTAGGATTCAACCTTAAATCCTTGTCAATTGTAAGATTCGACCTTAAATCCTTATTGGTTGAAGGATTCGACCTTAAATCCTTGGTTGGTTGGGAGTGCGACCACAAACTCCTATGTTGGTTGGTTGGAGAGTGCGACCACAAATCCTTATTGTAGTTAGTTGGGTGTTCAATGATAAACACTCAGTTTGTAATTGTTTTAATAGTGATTAGATTAGGCTCAAGCTTCTTAAGCTTGAGGTTGGATATAACCAGTTGGTGAATCACCTAAAAATCTCTATGCTTTATTTCCATTGCATTCTACTTTGAATTTCATATTTTGGTTTATTGTGAGTTATTCAGTTTCGTTTCCACATCGATTCGATTATTTGCACGTTGGTTATTTCGTATCTCAATTAAATTTATATGAAAACTCTTGAAAATTTGTAAAACCACTATTCACCCCTGTGATCGATCTTAACAATTGGTATCAAAGCCAGATTGTTTATTATTGATTTAACAATCACATAAATACATATGGCTACTAGAATGATCGATAGTCAAAGCATCAACAAACCACCACTTTTTAATGGCAATAACTACGATTATTGGAAATATAAAATGATTGTTTTCCTTAAGTTATACAATGTGGACTTGTGGAACATTGTGGTCAATGGTATGGAGATCCCTACTACTCCTTACATTGAGTGGACGGATGATCAAAATAAGTTGATTCAATTAGATGCTAAGGGGATGAATACTTTGTTTAGCGCTTTATCGTCTAATCAGTTTAATAGTGTCGACTTGTACCACTACAAATGAGGCTTAAAAGTTACTAAAAATTAATTGGTGCATAAATATGAGTTATTTAAGATGTATGAAAATGAATCAATTTCTGATATGCAATTTAGATTTTGGGATATCATAACTGACCTTCAAGGCATTGGAAGGGAAATCTCTATACAGGAACAGGTTCAAAAAATTCTAAGAAACCTTACTGATGAGTGGGAAAAGAAAACCACAATTATCAAGGAAGTAAAAGATCTCTCGACTTACACACTCAAGGAGCTGATTAGAAATCTCATTGCATATGAGGTTCAAATCAAGACTGCAAGAGAAGAAAAAGCTAAATCTGTGAAGAAAATAGGAAAGAAGAAGGAAATTGTCTTTCATGCAAATTCAAGTAACGACGGATTAGATACTAGTGCTGATATTGTGCTACTTGCAAGAAAATTCAGTAAACTCATAAAATTTAAGAGGCGCATGAAGAATTAAAAGACTTTAAAAGACAATCTCCCACAATGCTTCAATTGCAATCAAAAGAGGCATCTTCAGAAATATTTTCTATTGCCAGTAAAGAGAATGAATAGGAAAATTGAAGATTTAAAAAGAATGAGAAATTCAAGAAAGTCTTGAAGGCAACATGGGATGAACTTAGTTTGTTAAGCAATGATGAATCAAATACCTCAAAGGAAGATCAAGCCAACGTGTGCTTCATGGCACAAGAAGAGGAGGTATATTTTGAATCACAAAATTACATTGATAATAAAAATGATAATTGTGATTATGATGAGCTCATGGATGCATATTTGACCATGCATGATAAGTATAAAGAGTTAAAGAAATTGTTGAAAAAGGAAACTTCTTGTGTTGATAACTTGCAACAAGAAAATGATAGGATTTTAATTGAAATTGAAAAACTTAGAGAGGAAAATAAAATTCTAATTGAAAAAGCAAAATACAAGTGCATACATTGTTAAACTTGAAAAGGAAAATGATTCTTTGCATGAGACAATTAGTAGATTGGTAAAGGAAAATAAAGATTCTCTTAATAAAAAATGTAAGACTGATTGTATTAACTGTAATTTGAAGAAAGAAAATAACATGCTAAAAAATAAAATCAAACAATTGTCAAGAATTACATCTAGTGACATTACATACAATAGAGAACATATGTATAAGTGTACTCTTGCATATAGACCCTCATACAAGTCTAATGATATTTCTTATTGTGATGGATTTATTAGAAGAGTTTATAATGGTGATTATGTATTTGTTCTAAAAAGAAATCAAAAGAAAATATGGTTACCTATTGGAAATAAATTCAATATTTTGAGAACTAACCCTCAAGAACCCAAAAAAATGTGAGTACCAAAGTCCTTAACCTGTACATGATTTATAGGAAATGAGGAAGAGGAATGAAAAGCTAGCAAGGTATGAACATCTTCTTTTATTATATTGGCTTGCTATTAGTATAAAAATAAAAATAAATTATTATGGAACTTGTAAGATTTTGGTTGAACATATGTAGCCTATTACTAATATATAGGAAGTGTGATGGCTCACATTTAGGGTCAGCTATTACAAAAGAAAATAAATATTTAAATAGTTATAAGAATGATTTGTTTAAATTATGATTGAAAATATCTTATATAAAGTTAGCAAGAGAAATTCTATGGATAATAGTTTTGTATGATTTTGAGTCCTATACAAAGATAGATTGATTTATAATGATCTTATGATTGTTGGAGTTGATTGATAAGTTGATATATGTGATAGTCATTCTTGCTTAAGGATGTTGAAGGATATAATTTAGCAAATTTTTGGAAGAGCTATAGGATATCTAAATTTTGGATTTAAATTATGTTCAAAATTAAAACAAAAATCCCTAGATATCAATATTCTAAATATATGACGTAGGGCACTCTAGGAATATGTAGTCTAAGTGATTTGATTTGAGTATTTTGAATGATCAATTTTTTTTTTCAAAATTCGGATTGCCATTCCATTATTGAAATTCAGTTTTAGCATTAGCAAGTAGAAATTGAAAAATCAAATAGTTATCTGAATGATTATTCATTTATACATTGTATTTCACTGAGTATGAAATCGAAATAATGATTGATATTCTGATTCATATTCCAATTTTCTTTGGAATTAAGTTCCAGCTTAAGACAGTGAAAATCAGATAACCAAACGGTTATCCAAAATATTTTCCAAACTTTTCTGAAATTACCTTACCTTAAAAATTTTCATATTTTGAACAAAAATTAGAATTTCCTAAAGTTCAAATTGTGAACTTAGATAAGAATATTAGCATTAAGGTGTAACAATACACTAACATTAAAAGGGATTTTGCAATTTGATAAATTATGGTGTAGCATAAATTTATAACTATATCATGATTGAATGATATGCTTTAAGAATTACTTAAAATTTCCTTATATATCAGAAAATTGGGTAATCAGATTTTCGTCTTCTACTGGATTTGAAATCTCTTAATTCTAGCACAAAATTAGATTATCAATTTGAAATCCATCTTTCCCTATTTTCAATACTTAACCTAAAGTTGAAAATTATTCATGGATGAATATTAATGTTTGATGTTTATATTAGTTAATTTTGAGGTTTTCTAAGTTACTTGTAATATTTTCATGTTCTCTTCAAATAGAGAAATCTGGGATATGATTTTTTGTTGTAACAAAAATGAATTTTCATTGTAACAAACTCGTTAGGGAGCTCCTTTTATGGGCACCCATATAAACAAGTATGAATCATCATAGACCTTTGCACCCAAGATGGATCCAAGTTCGAAGGCTATTCATAAGACACCATTTTTGAGGAAAACAGATCATTAGGATAAGATTCTTCACTTTTAGGTGATTTCAAATAATTTTTTAGTTGATTTTTGAAGATTACAGTTGCAATTTGAAGACTTTGTGGTTATTGCATAATTTTTTTTGGGAAGAATGTCTAAAAGGATAGACACGTTCGGAAGGGGAATGGGAAGGAAACCTAGACCTACATGTCAAAGAAGGGAAAAGGTATTTGCATGAAGGATCATTTCAACAAGAAAAAAAATTAAGGAAGACTTGAGAAACAACAAAGTTGCACAAACTTCAATTGGAAGTTATTAGAAATTTTTTAATTGACTTATTTTAAAGTAGTATGGTATGTTTGAGCTATTTTGCCCGGTATTGAAGTACTTGCTTAAATGTGTCTAAATGATTATGACAATTATTAAACCTTAGTCTATATTGAAATTTATGGATTCATGTTGATATATCACACTTACTATGGTCCAAACATATTCTTTAGAAAAGAAAATTACTCTATGCAAGGGGATCTTTCTTTCAAGGGGAGCTTCAATTTTTTTGTTAGTGTTTTTCTCTTGTAAAATAGGAGGAGCCAATTGTAATCCACCATTTTCATGTATGTCAAAAAGGGGGAGAAAAATGTAATAAGACATGAGTTGTAATAGGGGTTAAGTTTTATCTTTAAAGTTAAGGTATAGTTTTAACATCATCAAAAATGGGAAGATTGTTGAGAACTCACCCTCTTTAGGTTTTGATGATGTTAAACAACTTGACATGGAGCAAATAAAGACATGAAGAAATCAAGTCAAGATACAAAGTCAAAACAAAAGAATGAAGAAAGTGTATGGAGATAGAAAGCCATCAAGAAAGCTTCTAAGTCCCCAACAGAAGTTCCACTAAAATTCATAGGAAAATCCGTTGTTAGAGCTTGCACATGAAAAAGCTTCTAAGTTCCTAGTGGAAGTTCTTCTCTAGGTCATAGGAAAATCTGCTACCGCTATTGAAACTGAAAATGGAAGCCAAGGACAAAATGAAACTTTCATTAGAGTCAAGCTAAATACAAATGGAAGTTCTATCAGAGCCAAGCTAAATACAAATGGAAGTTTTGCCAAAGCCAAGTTAAATACAAATGGAAGTTCCACCAGAGCTAAACTAAATACAAATGGAAGTTCCACTAGAGCCAATAAAAAAGTCCATAATTCTACGGCTCACCGTAAAGTTACGACCATAAGTCTATGACCTACTATATAGTTATTACACAGTATTTTTACTAAGTAATCCTACTCAGACCCAAACCTTATGGCCTCCATGAAATGTTCACTCTAAACCTTTTGCACAACACATAGTGTTTAGAGCCATAGAATTTTCACTAAGTCTTAAACATTCTAAACACCTCATAATGTTTAGACCTAAAAATATTTCCTAAGGTTGTCACCCATAGAATTAAGCTCATCTACACCTTATACACTTAGATAGAACAGATTGGAACATCATTTGAATATCCAAATAGTTATCTGAATTTTTTTATAAATGCAATACACCTTAAAAATTTCGCTAGGTCAAATTGGGATAATCGTTTTCAACAAAATGTTATTCTGAATTGACTTTAGAAAAAATTGGAACATGATTCAAATATCTGAATGGTTATCCGAATTTTTCTATAATGCAATACATCTTAGAAATTCCTCCTAAGTCAAATTCGGATAACTGTTTTCAGTAAAAAGTTATTCCAAATTGACTTTAGAAAAAATCGAAACATGATTCAGATATAGGAAATGAAGATTTCATCAGAAAATAAATCCCATAAATCAAGAAATTTAAGAAAATCATTATAACAATTTTAGAAAATCGTTTTAATGAATTGAGAATTTAAAATGACACTTAGGCAAGTTTTTGAAAGATATTTAAATTAAAAAATAATCTAGAAGAATCTGTAATTTTGGATACTTAAGATATAATGATTTATTGAGTTTATTCATGACTTTGGAAAGTTTTCAAAATATTTATCCATTTAAGATTAGATTTTAAGTCCATGATTTTATACAAGAAAATCATTATAACAATTTTCAAATTGTTATAACGAATTTGGACTAGCCATTGGATTAATTTTGCATCTATAAATAGGAGCACAACACACACCTTTCACTTACGAATTTTCACTCTCCTTCTCGTGACTTTGGTGATCACGTCTCAAACTCGATTCGAGGAATTTTTCATGCTTCAGTGGAAGGAAATATTGAAGGCGCAAAAGCTTACAGCTCAATTACTTCACTTCTTCAAGGTGAAACTGTTTTGATTGGATTGTAAGGGATTGTTTTTGCTTTTCCTTGGTTGGTTTGACATGTGTTCGACCTAAAACACACATGGGTATTCCTGTTGGAGTGTTGGTTGCAAGATTTGACCTTAAATCCTTATCGATTGTAGGATTCGACCTTAAATCCTTGTCAGTTGTAGGATTTGACTTTAAATCCTTGTCGATTGTAGGATTTGACCTTAAATCCTTGTCGGTTGTAGGATTCGATCTTAAATCCTTGTTAGTTGTAGGATTCGACCTTAAATCCTTGTCAGTTGTAGGATTTAACTTTAAATCCTTGGTTGGTTAGAGGATTCAACCTAAATCCTTGGTTGGTTGAGGAGTGCGACCACAAACTCCTATGTTGGTTGGTTGAAGGGTGCAACTACGAACCCTTGTTGTAGTTGGTTGGGTGTTCGACGATGAACACTCAATTTGTAATCATTTTAATAGTGATTAGATTAAGCTTATTGTTCTTAAGCTTGGGGGTGAACGTAGCTAGTTAGTGTATGGAGAAACCGCTCCAAGCTCGCAAACGATGTAGCACTTCCACAGCCTCCATTGCCATCGCCTCTTGCATGAGTTATATGGAGATGCCTTTTGCATGGAACCCTAAAGGGTTTTAAGGGGAGCTCTTGGAGAATTTGCAACCTAGCCCCTATCTTCATAAAATAGGGCTAAATGGGTTTTATCTCATGATTAGCCTAAACATTCATCCCCATAAAAATTGAATCACCAACTATCTTTTTTTTATTTTCTTGAATTCTCATATGCATATATGCTAGAGTTGGGTTGCTTCACTAGATTTACACTCATTTAGCATTATTTTGCACTTAAGTCACAATATGATATAACCTGTAAGCATCATAATCATAAAATGATTCATGAAAATAAACCTATCATCTAGCAAACAAGACACTTCAAGTCCCAATGAAAACACTGAGTGTTTGGTCATGCTTGACCGAAGCACTTGGAGACTGACGAGACATCAAGTAATTGGCAAAACATTGCTAGGTTACCCAACATCTTGAAGGGGAGAAGTCTCCTATCTAGTGAAAACACTGATGTCTTATCATTGCTTGATCGGACTAGGAGTGCAGCTAAAAGGTTAACCCGCATAGGAGAAGGAAAAGACTAAGTCTCCAAGGACCTCATGGCCACGAGAGTTTGATTGAAGATAGTCGGACCATAGGTACCTCTAAGGGAGGCAAGGTTTAGCGAACAGAGGCCTCCAGGTCCCAGTGAAAACACTAGGTGTTTGGTCATGCTCAATCAAGCCACCTAGAGACTAATGAGACATCAGGTAACTGGCAAAACTTTACTGGGTCACCCAACATCCTGAAGGGGGAAAGGAATCCTAGTCCGGTTGATACATTAGGGTCCAATCAAAGGTCAATCGGACCGCCTTTGCCATGAAAGGTAGAATTAGAACTAGGGAAAGAAAAGAAAGCAAGTTTGGGAGAGATAAATAAGAAACTTTTTCCTATGTTCATTCAACCCAATGGTCAATAGGCACCAAGGCCCCAAACCCAAGAAAAATTCTCTATTTTTGGAAGAAAAAGGGGAAATGGGCCCCAAGAGTCCAAACCCACAAGAAAAAATCTCCATTTTTTGAGAGAAAAAAAGGAAAATAGGCCCTAAGGACCTAAACCTAAGAAAAATTTTCCATTATCGAGAGAAAATGGGGAAATGGGCCTTAAGGGCCGAAATCTAGAAAAAATTCTTCATTTTTGGACAGAAAAGGGCCTGGGCCCTGAGTGCCAAGCCCAAGAAAAATTCTTCACTTTTAGGGAGAAAAAGGAGATATGGTAACTAAGGGCCCAAACCCAACAGAAATTCCCCATTTTCTTATATAAAAAAAGAAATGCGCCTGTCGGTGATTCTAAGAGTTGACCTTGTGTTGTATGATGCATGCATGTGCCTATCGTGTAAATTGATAAAAAGTTGAGAAAATGGGCCTTTAGGTGCATAAGAGATGAAAAGGGCTGGGAGCCTAGGAGAGAAGTTGTGGAAACATCTTCTACTTGTGTAGTAAGTGAGGATGAGCCTAACTAGCCTAGCCATGGTGTTTTAAACAATAAAAAATGCATACGCAATGCATGATTATTTCTGCTCATGAGCAGAAACAATGTATTGGTTTTGCTGAATTTAAATTTATTTTTCCATAGATGAAATGCAGGACAGGATGCATGACGCATATACTTAATTACTTGACTTAGCTTTTCCTTGATTTAAATCAAGGTATGCAAATAATATGATGAATGAATATGATAATAATGCAAGTAAATAAATAAATAAATTTATGTGTTTGCACATGGATGAGCAAACAAATTTGATGCATGATTGATTTATTAGTCGTTAAAGACAAACAAACATAATAAATAATGGACATCCATTATTTATTCAATTCAAGCATAATAAAAGACATGCAAATATTTTTAAAATAAACGCATTTAAATATATTTTAAGGCATGCCATGATTACAATGATTTTCAAGAAATTAAAATGATGTTGCCTACATCAAGCAAAATTTAAGAAAACGATAATCTTGAAAAAAAAAAGGTGGGAAACATAAAGGGAAATAGTTTAGAAAATAGAAAGAAATTAAAGGATGGTATGTGGGAGACTACTAGCCTAAAATCCCGAAATGGGAGGGCAATGGTCGCTAGCCTAACGGGTCTAGTGTTCGACCGACAAAGGCAATCAACCAATACCAACAAGATCACCATCGGAAAATTGAGAGTTTATACTTTGAGCAAACGCAATGAAAGACAGGCACAGGACGGCAAACAGCAACATCCAGAGACCATGAGGGAGTTGTACACGTTCAAGGATTCAAATGTCGGTGAGGATCAGTCATTTGAAAAAAAGAAACGTATCGAAGATTCGATGATCGATGGAAACACATACTTGTGTGAAAATGATTATAAAATATCAAATTTTAACTTGAAACTTAAGGATAAAATATAATAAGTTTTAATAAGTGTGTAAAAACACCTAGATAAATTTTTTACATAATTATCAAACATAAAATATCAATTATATTGAGATATAGTAATTACATGTACGAAAAATGTTTTAACTATTTACAAATAAGTTAAAAAGATTCATAATAACAAATGATTTAAAAAGTAAAGGCATGTTAAATGTTTAAGGGAGTCGTATGGATTGAAAGTGAAAGAGAATAATGCTGCTTTTGTTTTTTTCCTTTTACATGATTTTTAAAATTTCTTTTTTTGTCTTTTTTGTTTTTTCTATTCTTACATTTTTATATTTATTTTTTATTGTTACATTTGTTTTTTATCTTTTCATTTCTACTTTACTTTTGCTTTTATATGGTTATTGACTTCATCTTTCACATAATTTTTATATTTTTTTTAATATCTTTTTATACTTTTTCTTTTGTTTATTTTTAATTTTTTAATTTTTCCTTTTTCTCTTTTTTTCTTCTTCTTCCTTTTTCTCTTTCTTCTTTTTTTTTTCTTTCTTCTTTCTTCTCTTTCTTCTTTTACCTTTTTACTCTTCTTCCCTAACTTCCCCAACTTCCCCTCTCCCCGATTCTCTACATTTCCAACACTGACGCTGTTTCTCGACATGGAAGCACCAAAATTGGGGTGGTCGTTGGGGGCGGCAACTGAGGTGCTATCTCGAGAGGGAATCATGACAACTAAGGCGGCAACATTTTTTGATTTCATCAAACTGATATATACCTTAGATTGATCTTTTCTAACTTAAAAATAATAATAAATCAAACAATTTATCAATCAACCACCGATCCAATGGATCGTTTAATCCCCTTCATTTTCAAAAGTTCCATCAGTGATCTCAACAACCGATACAAATTGTCAAAATTTAAACGATCCGTATCGATTTTTTAATCATCGGTTGTGTTTAGCGGAAATGAGCTGCCAGTGAGGTTTCCCATGAGGCGTGCAAATAAAGGACATTGATGTTGCAAGGTTTCAAAGGTCATTGGTGGGCGGTCGATGTGGCAATGATGTGATCGTCAGAGGGTAGACGAGTTGATGTGGCAAGCCACAATAAGTGGAGAGAGAAGGGATGTTGTCGACGGAGGACACGTGTTAGCCATTTGAAAGAGGACAGTGATACGTTTTGCGTACTCTCGTTTAACTAAGTTGTTTTTACCGTATATTTTAATTTTTACTATGTATTATAATGATATATAGTAATATTTATTAAATAATTTTAAAATTTTATATTAAAAATCATATCAAAATACTTACATCATAATTTCTTAAAAATATAAACATCACCTAATTTAATTCTACTTCTACGACCAATACAAGATAATGAGCGGTGAGGCTCGGTGCACTGATTGGGATTGGCTTTGTTGGAGAGGAGAGAGAAGGGATTGTTGGGCAAGGCACACTTGTCAACCGTCGACATGGGGACGATGGCATGTGCCATCATGCATCGAGAGGAGGCGAGGTAGGAATCCATGTATCTGTGGTTTGCCTTTGTCACACCATTCGACACCAACTTAGGCAGCGTTTGTAAAGTGCACCGACCCTCATTTCTCCACCAATCGATGCGCACCACATGTCCTTTGCAGTAACAGTCCTCCTCTATCTCCCTCTGCGAGTTCAGTGCAACCATCTAAGTCACACAGTTTAGGAAACTCGTGTCATTGTTTCTCCTCCAACCAACGTTTGCCACATGTCCACCACAGCGACCGTCCCTTCTCTCCTCTCTCCCTCCCTCCGTGGGTTCGGTGCGGGTGCGACCTTTTACTACCAAGTCGTGTCGTTCGACAAACCAGTCATCACCTTTTGTCTTTAAGCAATGTGTGCCATATGTCCTTCGCCTACGACCGTCCCTTCTCTCCTCTCCCTCTCCATGGGTATCGCAATCTAACCCACACCTCTCCTCTCGTTGGTACACGACATGTGTCTTCTATTGACATCATCCCCTCGTCGATGGTCGACACATGGGACACCATCCATGTACGTAGTACACACCTCGATTCATCGACAACAAATGCACCTCCTCCCTCTACCTTCTTCATTAATTTCGCCTGGTGGTCCAATTACGACATCCGCCTCATCAGCTCCACCTATCGCCCCTCGCCACATCATTTGTTGCTCTACTCGTCGACTACCACATCATCACCACATTGACCATTGCTCTACCTGTCACTAACCATGTGACCACCACTTTGTCCATCACCTCCTAAACTTCGCCTACTGATGATTGCATCATCACCATGTGGATGCATGTATCCGTTCATCGCTCGTCGCCTCCTACCACATTGACAACTACTTTGTCTCCCTAACAACTATTTAGTCGGCTCTCCTTTAAAAAGTCTGGTCCACGATTCTTTGTTCCTCTCTCTTGACACTCCAACGATTAACTTTCGAGCTTTTAAATCTCTAATGATCATCAACAACCTCCTAGTTAGCCTTCATTTGTCATTCGCCAATTGCCTACCATGTCTTTTTTTTGTTTGATATACCTGTCGACATCGATAGTAATTACTATACAATGTTGTAGTATATGATACATTTATCAAATAACTTTATTGTTCTATAATAAAAATTACTATCATTATATATGTCACTACACCTAATTTTACTACATAGGTATTATTTATTTAAGAGGTAAAATTAAAGTAAGGTATGATTTATAATTTTTTTAAAATTACATGATTTATAATATATTTTTTTAAATTTTTTTATATAAATATTATAAGTATTTGATAAATATTATTCTACATAATTATAATACGTAATAAAAATTATAATAAGTAATAAAAAATATTTTAACAAACGGTAACTTAAACAAACAAAGTCTTCGCGTATGTGTATCCCACATGTCTTCCAATCAACCCATCAATTATTTATCGTGTTTTTCTTTCGGTTGCGTCAGTTATATGGTCTCTTTCGGGGTCAATCAGCTTACTTGGCTTGTACGTTATGCCTTCGCATTTGAAACTTCCACGACCCACACCTTTCAACGTTACAACTTATGGCGTATTTATATAAGTATAATTAATAAAAATGTATTGACAGTAACTTATTTTTTAAATTAAATTAAATTAAATTAAATTAAAATATTTATATATCTTTAAAAATTAAATAAAATTAAAAATTCTCAAAATCAAATAGAAATAGACAAATAAACTTAAATCGACTAAATTCCAGATGAATTTTATTTTATTTATAAATTAAAGAGTGTACGATGAAAATAAATTTAATTTAATTTAATTAATATAAATAAATGATATATAAAAATTAAATTAAAATAAATTCAATTATTATAGATTTCACAACACAAACAAGAGCTTACTGCTTTAAAAACCTCCGTGCTTAAAAAATCGAGAGAAAGAGAGATTGTCGAATGATGAGAAAGCCGTCGGTTTACCGAAATGAATCGGTAGTCACAGCAGAGGGAAACAAATTATATACAGGCGTGTGATGCAAAACAGATCGCAAAAGAAAGCAAAACGAAGAATACTGGAATAAAAAGGCAGAGAGAGAGAGAGAGAGATGTACGTATGGTGGAGGTTGTCTTCTGTTCTTCTTCACTCATCACCGGCTGCCGCGGCGCCCACCCTCCTTGCCGTAGTACTCAAGGTACCACTTGACGAACCTCTTGAGACCCGTCTGCAAGTCGGTGGTGGGTCGATAGCCGAGCTCCCTCTGCGCTCGGCTTATGTTGGCATGCGTGTACTGCACGTCTCCGTTCCTCGGCATCTTGACCACCTTCCTGTGGGCCTTGGTCTTGAGCAGGCGCTCGAGAATGGCGACGAGATCCGAGACGGGCACGGGGGAGGTGTTGCCCAGATTGAAAAGGCGGAGCTGGGCGGGTCGCCGCTTCTTCCCGCCCGTGCCCGTGCTCCTCTCGGCGGTGTCGAGCGCCCGGAGACAGCCGCTCACTATGTCGTCGACGTAGGTGAAGTCCCGCGCGACGGTGGAATGGTCGGGGCCCTCGAAGATCGCGATGGATTTGCCGCGGAGGATGTCACGGGTGAAGAAGAAGTAGGCCATGTCGGGGCGCCCCCAAGGGCCGTAAACCGTGAAGAAACGAAGGCCGGTGATGGACAGCCCGTATATGTGGTTGTACGCGTGGGCGATTTCCTCGCCCGCCTTCTTTGTCGCCGCGTACAGGCTCGCCGGCTGGTCCGTCCTGTCCGATTCCGAGAACGGAGCCTTCTTGTTGAGGCCGTAGACGGACGAGGACGACGCCCACACGATGGCGGGCTGTGGCGCAGCGGATTTCGCGGCTTCAAGTATGGTGACAAGGCCGGCGACATTGGAGTGCACGTACGACGCCGGGTTCTTCATGGCGTACCTCACGCCAGCCTGGGCCGCAAGGTGGAGGACGTGGGTGAATGCGACCACATCGAAAAGCTTGCGGAGCAGATCCCCGTCGTTGACGTCGCCCTCCACCACGAACACCCCGGCGCGCTCCAGGAGCCCCTGCCGCGCGCGCTTCAGCGACGGGCTGTAGTAGTGGTTGAAGCTGTCGAGTCCGAGAACGCCATCGCCGCGCTTCTTGAGGGCGATGGAGCAATGCGTGCCCACGAATCCAGCGGCGCCCGTGACGAGAACAGAGATGCCGCGCCGGCCACGAGAGGAGCGGACGAGCGCCGACAACCGGACCCTCTTCTCCCAATTGGCGCCGCCGTAAGAGGCGGAGGAAGGGGCGGTGCGGAGGGACCGACCCTCCGTGCGAGAGGAGGGAGGAGAGAAGCGGAAGAAGAGGAAGAGGAAGAGGAGGAAGAGAAAGGACCAGAGAAGCAGCTTGGAGAAGGGGGAGCGGGCGTGGAGGCGTTTGTGGTGTTGCCCGTGGTGGTGGTGGTGGTAAGGGTTCTTCTCCATCTTCTGCTTCCCCGACGAGCCGGAGGAGGTGCCGGCGCCGCAAATGCCGACGCCGACGGGGTCCATCAGCTGCGACATGATTTGGGTAGGGTCGAAAATTGGATCTTGCTAGGGTTTGGACGGCGAAATTCCAAGATCTTGGGCTCGGCGTCCTCCCGTTCTTGAATCCCGAAAAATGTGGTCTTTTGGGGAGGGGAGAGAAGAAGACAATCGTCCGCCGATTCAAATGGAACGCCAAAATATAAATATATATTATACACATACATGGAAAAGAAATAGAGCAAACACGGAAAGAATTGCATGCAGTCCATCTCTTCCCTTCTCTCCTCACTTTTCCTTCCTTAAATTTGGTTCTCACTTTTGCCCTAAATAGTGCTAACTTGGTGGAATGGTTTGTTAGAATTTAGTTGTCTGCGGACGAGATTTATTTATTTAGCTCTGCCTTGGAATGGTGATTCTCATATTTAAAATGTTTAGAAAACACAGTATGCGATAAACTTTTCGGATATTAAGCGAACAATACAAGTCAAAAGCTATCTGTATCGCAAAAGATGCACCAGCGTCATCATGCGTTGTTTACTTCAGACGTACGTTTGGGTCCGTCGATATGACTGACGATGATGGTTGTTGCCTAGGAGCGTATCCACCAAACCGTACCACAACATGAGCGTCTGGTCCGTCCGACAACTTTTCCTGTGAATTCTTATTCGAGGTAGGCGAAATCCGCCGATCCTAGTCTTAAATTACACAATCTGCAAGCTTGAAGGGGCTTCAGCACACTCACATTAACGATAAATCACACCAGAAATTTAAAAATTGTGAGGTTGCTAATAAAACCCAAGCATCCCTGAAGGACGGCCCCGCCCTCAGTGCTTTGAAAACTTTTCTAGGACTTCAAAGTAGTCGGGGAAGGTCTTGCGGGTGCAACCAGGGTCCCTGATGGTAACTCGAACATCTTGGCATGCAGCAAGAGAGAACGCCATTGCCATTCGATGGTCATCGTACGTGTCAATTTCGGTTACGTTGAGTTTCTCGGGAGGAGTGATCACACAGTAATCCGATCCTTCCTCAACAGTTGCTCCAAGCTTAATCAGTTAAATATATATATATATTATAATGAGAACAATTATATAAAGGGATATGAAGATTCGTGAGTTTGTATATGGATAAAGATCACAAAAACCAACCTTTCTTAGTTCAGTGCAAATGGCTATCATCCTTTCTGTCTCCTTCACCCTCCATGAAGCCACTGCAAAAACAACAAACCTCATCTATAGGTTTTCTTGATGAATCCAGCATGGAGAAAACTTCTTTACTTTTTTGAAAAGATATTTATAGATTCAATCTTTTGATCGAAAAGTATGGTAAGACTCCACACACATCTGCCTAATACTGACCATCTCTTATTGCCGTCGGTCCATCAGCATAGAGTGCAACAACAGCCAGTGTCATTGCAACATCAGGCATTTTGTTCATATTGACATCTACAGGCTTCATGTGCTTCCATCTAACAGGATCGCGAGGAGGACCAGTGACAGTGACACTGTTCTCTGTCCAAGTAACTGTTGCCCCCATCATTTCAAGAACTTCCGCAAACTTGACATCTCCCTTCATTTTTCAATATGAATGAAAGAGAGTTCAATTTTTATTTGAGAACAAAAAGGAGTTCAATGTATGCAACAGGAATGATAGAAAACGGTCAATGATAACTGGTCTACGTTTGGGAAAGAGGCAATAACAAATACTTCAAACCACATGATTTTCATCAAGAAGAAAACACTGGCAACAATACCTGCAAACTGCTGGTACCACAACCTTCCACGGTTACAGTGCCACCGGTAACTGCAGCACCAGCAAGAAAATAGCTGGCACTTGATGCATCACCCTCAACATACGCATTTCCAGGGGATCTGTAAAATTAAGGAAACAAGCAAATCAGAACATGAACAACCTCCGGAACATTGTTTTGAACAAATTCCAGGATCATGCAGGTCGAAATCAATTCATCAATGTCAGTACCTGTATTTCTGACCACTTTTAACATAGAATCGACCCCAGTCATCACTGTGCTCCACATGAACACCAAACCTTTTCATCAAATTAATTGTCATTTCAACATAAGGAATAGAAATTAATTTATCAATAATCTCTATCTCAACATCTGCTAGAGCCAAGGGAGCTGCCATGAGCAATGCAGTAAGATACTGACTACTGATGGATCCTGAAAGCTTCACCTGCAAGGCTGAGAACCCATTAAATAGTTTTCTTCACATATATAAATAATGTACAAACCGTTCTTTCTAGAAACAAGAATCTAATCAAATAACAGGAAAAGGCACACAGCAAATTAAGACATCTCAACCTCATGAAAGAATCTCTAGATGCTAATAATGTTGATTAAACATCACCCAAAGTAAGCTTTTGACACTAATCAAAATTTTGTGTGACAAGGTGATGTATAAAGGACAAGCAATGATTATTTGATTGCTAATATAACATACATTATGCTGACAATCAATCTCGTTGAAATGAACTTTCTAGCTTGTACAACATAAATTGGAGTACCACAGCAAGCAATTAAGGTAAAGAAACAAGGGTAGCACTAGCAAAAATAAGTGAGTTAAAAACATTATGAAACTAGCAATGCCCTGGATAAGCAAGCTTGTCATCACCAATAGTCCGTATTTAATACCATGGAACTCTATATTCAGAATTACGTTCTATAATGGTTAACTCAATTGAAATATAGAGATTTTTAAGAGAAGGAACCTAGGTATATAACTTGAATAAAGTACTACATGTGTAAAACACGTTGCTGATTTTACCCAAAGATTTTTCGAAAAAATGGAACATATGTATCTCTATATAGTGAAATACACATGAAAAGCATTACAGTGGCCGATATCTTACAAACAGATGTGGAACTAAAGCCTATTCTTGAGTTCTTGAACAAATAGAAAGAATATGTGTCATCAATTATGACTAAACTGAGAATACACAAGATTCAAAATACTCTCACCTTTCCCCCAGGAAGACCTCCATTTGCATTGACAAGAACAGGTGGGCAATTAGTGCCCAACATACAGTCAACATCTGCACCAAGCTGCTTCAGACCAACAACTAAGTCTCCTATGGGTCTCTCCCTCATCCTTGGAACACCATCGAGAATGTATCTGCAGATAAATATTCATCTGAGATGTTAACTGCAAGGCTATAATGCTTGCATCCATTAATTTAAAATTAATAAAAGAAACTTTGTAATGCACCTAGAATTTCCACCGGCAGCAACCACTGCAGCAGTCAAGGGTCTCATGGCTGTCCCTGCATTTCCCAAGAATAGATTGACTTCATTGGAAGCCTTTCCAACAGGGAAAATACCACCACAGCCTTGGACTACGGCTCTTTGCAAGGAACTATCATCCTTTACGTGTAGACCAAGTGTCTTCAGTGCAGCAAGCATGAACTGAACATCATCACTGTTCAACAGGTTGTCCACAACAGTTGTTCCCTGGAGGAAAGAATCGACAAGTATTAATACAATTAATTACAAACAAAAAAAATGAAAAGAAGGGAACACGAAATATTACATGTATTAAATTATCAGTATATCAAATTAATTACAAGGCTAAAGCATTTAGTTCAATCGCACATAACATAATTCTAAATATGGAGAACTGTGTAAAAAGCACGAATAATGTTTTTAATAACCAAATAAAATATCAAAAAAGTACAATAATGCCACTGACAATTACTCAAAAGGTAAAATGTAAAAGAAAACGGCTACAAGGGGGAAATGACCATTTTTCGCTTAGCAAACGGGAGAAAACCACAATTTATATGGAACAATCAACCACCATTTGCAAGCCATTTTTTTCCTTTTCAAAAACCAATGTTTTTGTGCAAAAACGCTTAAATGGTATTTAAGAATTCACAAACCTCTAACAACAAAAGGTCCTTGTCCAAAACCGACGGTACATGAGTTTTAAGTTTTAACACGAGCACATGCGTCGTGAGATGATGCGAACCACACGTCCAGTATTCAATTTCATATTTTCGAAATCAAACATGTAAAATAAAGACACAAAAAACCATCAATGTACAACGACGTGAAGAGATCGGAACACCCAGAGTGAGACAACGGCAGCTGTATACAGCCTGCAAATGATCTCCTACTTAAGTCCCAAAGGATTAGGCACAACTTCATGACAATCCAAAAGCGACAACAAAGCCACGACTTTTATCAGGAGAAACGGGGAAAATCGTGAAACCGGAAAAAAGAAAAAGTATGAATGAAGTATTAATGAAGCAATCACCACCTCGGCGAGGGCAGCAAGCAGCAAGATCCTGTTGGAGAGGGACTTGGAGCCGGGCAATTTGACGACACCGGTGATCTCTTTGGTCGGCTGCAAGACGATCTCGGACACGGCCTGCGGCTTCTCGGCCGCGGGAGAAACGGTGGAAGAAGCGACCACAGCACCCGCAGCGATCTTCCCGTTCCTCCTCCCCACCCCGAGAACCGAAGCCCCTCTCGCGGCCTTCGGCGGGAGCCCCAACCAGCAGGAGGACGCGGAGGGCGGCAGGCTCGAGGCCCGCAGCAACCTTCGCGAGTGGCACGGGGTGACTCGCACGGGCACGGTAGTCGCCATTGCTGCCGGCGCCGTCTCCCCGAGCCGACAACGGAAAGGATCGGCGGGGGTGGGTGGGAAGAGCGAGAGGTTTCGGTTTCCCCCACCAACCACGGCACGGCGGCACCCTTCTCAAGGGCGACCACTTTTTGCAGTGGTCCACACGAGGTAGTTTCCACACGTGGCGGGACGTGAGAGGACGGCGGTTAGGTGAAAGGAGTGTTGGTGGACTTAGAGATGTCACAGCCCGACATGATTTATCGATTAAATCGTGCTGATCAATAATATGGCATATAAAAATTTTTTTATGGTAGATTGTAGAACTTTAAGGTATTTTATATTGTATTGGTATGTACGAATTTTTGTATGATACGAATTTTAATATAAAATAGGTATAGTTTAGTTCAACACGACGAGATTACAAGGTGAGTTGTTGGGGGGAACAGTTGTCGGGTCGCGGGAGAGGGGGACCAGTCATGTGAGTGAGAGGGGGCTGAATAAGTCTTGTAGCCGGTGGGGAGGACTGGTCGTCGGGTTACTCGGTCGTGTGGTCGATGAGCTGAATGGTATTGTTCGCGGGAGGGGCCTGAACAGGTTGTGTGGCCGATGGGGGGGACGGGTCACTGGGTTGTGTGATCGATAGGGTGAACAGTCACGTGCACTAACGAGCAGGCTGAGGAACCGTACTTGGGTTGACCGCCAGGTCATTGGGTTGGCCATCGGGTCATTGGGCTGACAGCCAGGTTGCTGTGCCAGGTCCTGGGAAGAAGAGAAGAAGAAGAAGAGGAGGAGGAAGTAAGGAAGAGTCGAAGTGCTTGAGCCGGTTAGTGGGTCATTGGGTTGGTTGCCGGGTAATTGGGCCAGCCACCGGGTCTTGGGAAGAAGAGCCAAAGAAGGGAGGGAAGAACTGTGAACTAAAGAAGAAGAGAGAACACTGGAAGAACTGATTGAAGAACTGAAGAAGAAGAGGAACGGGTGGCTGGCATCACGGCTTGCAAGGTGCAACAGTTGGGTCCTCGGTGTTGGCGTGCAACTAGCAAGACATGCAACGACCAACGAGTAGCTGACTACCATGTCCAATGGCCAAGGGGTGGTTGGCTGTCGCATCCAACAGCCAATGGGCGACCAACTGCCACATCCAACGGCTAATAGGTGGCCCGCATCAACGGGTCGACCGCATAACAAGCGGTCTGCATCAATAAGCTGATCGCACAATGGGCAGCTCACATCCGCACAACGGGTGGCACACTTCCGTGCAACAGGTAGCCAGCTGCTGCATCCAACAGCCAACAGGTGGCTTGTAGCAACAGGCTGACCGCACAACGGGCAACATGCATTAGTGCAACGAGCAGCCAGCTGTCGTGTCCAACGGCCAATGGATAGCACCCTTCCATGCAACGGGTGACCCACTTCCATGCAACGGGCGGCCTACTTCCGAGCAACGGGTGGCCGGTTACAAGGTGAAACGGTCGGCTACTGCCTCAATGGCTCAACCAACTTTTCTCTATAAATTAAGGGAGTTGGGTTTTGTTTTTCACCCAACTCACTCCTCATCTCCTCCACTCTAAATTCTCCAAACTCCAATCTCAAATTTCAATTCTCAATTCTCAATTCTCAATTTCTCAAATTTTCTCACTCAAGTCACAAATAATGGCCCACTACCAAGGTCAAAGTTCTAGAGGCTATGGATATCCTCAAGAAAACTTTCTTGAAGTTGAAGTAACAACGTCCATGGAGACTACTGGAGCTTCAACTTCAATTGTGCTGCCGAGGAAGTCTTAGAATAGAACTTTCATCTAATCAAAGTACACAATCACGATGAAAGCTTTGGCAGATGGCACAGAAGAGGAATGAGCCTCTTGCAACCTCTGTAATGCCGACTTCTCTTGCAAAACGTCTGGCGGTATAGGTCATTTAACTAAGCATATTAGTATATGTGAAAATAGGAATAAAGATAAAATAATTCAAACCCAACTTTCTTTTACTCCTAAGGATAGTGTTAGTTTATGAACTTATGATTCTAAAAGGACTAGAGACTTACATGCTAAATTTATTTGTTCAAAAGATTTACCAATAAGTTTTGGAGGAAATAAACGTTTTGATAATTATATTAGTAAAACATATTTTCCATAATATAAACGTGTATCTAGAAATACTATTAGGTCAAATATTATGAACACATTTAATAAGCTTAGATTAGAATTTATTAATATTATGAGTACAATAATGACATGTATAACATGCACTTTAAATATTTGGTTGGGTATAACTAAGGATGGGTACATAGCTATAATTATACATTATATTGATCAAAATTAGATTTTACAAAAAAGATTAATAAGATTTAGAAAAATTCAATGTCCACATTCTGCTAAAACAATTTTTGCAAACGTTATGAAAATTTTTGATTTATATGGAATTAGAAATAAAATAGGTAGTATAAATTTTGATAATGTAGCTAATAATACTACAACAATACCAATGTTTAAAACTAGAATAAGTCCACCAAATAGTTTTAAATTATTTCACCAAAGATGTATGTGTCGCATAATTAATACTATTGTACAATCAGTGTAAAAGAAATTAAAATTTATATTGAACTTATTAGGGATGCTATAAATTTTATAACTAGTTTAGAAAAGCGACTTTAACAATTTAATGAAACATGTAATTCTTTTGAAATACTGTATAAAAAATTCTCTTTAAATGTTCAACATAGGTGAAATTCATTATATTTAATGTTAGAAAGTATATTACCATATGAAATTCCAATAGTGTCTTTGTATTACCATATGATTATCAACAACAATTAAATGATCATCATTTTAAAATTGTAAAATGTTTTATTGAATTTTTAAAACCTTTTTATGATGCAATGGTTAGATTATCAGGAATTTATTATTCTACATCTGTTTATATGATATTTTACAAGTTTTTAATAAATATGAGGCATATCCATTTTTCAACTAATAGTAAATAACATGAAACAAATTTTTTTAAAATATTGGAATGAAATCCCCACATTATATATTTTGAGTGCATGCTTAGATCCTAGGTATAAAATAAGATATGCTAGTAAATTAATTAGGGAAATACAAATGAGTTTAGGTGTAGATTTAGGATTAAATGTTATTATAATAGAAGAACAATTAAATCAAATGTTTGATTTATATACACAAAGATATGGATTAAGAATAGAACCTTCTCCTTCACCAATGTCTACAATACTAGAATCAAATGTTAGACCATTTTTAGATTCGTGTGCATTTTTACAAGATCCAAGATTTGATGAAGAAGATATTCCAATATCATCATCATACAGTTATAATCCTATACTATTTAGATAAGAATTAATTACTTTTAATTCAACCAATCACCGATCATTATTATTTACTCAACATTCTAACTTAAATACATTTGATGTTTTAGATTGATGGAGGCAACAATCACTGATTTTTCCAATATTATCAATAATGGCAAAAGATTTATTAACAATTCAAGTGTCTTCAGTAGCTTGTGAACAAGTTTTCAGCATGAACGACAACGTGCTTGATGACCGAAAATGCAAGCTTAAAGAAGATATAATAGAAGCATTAATATATGTAAAAGACTGAGAGCTTGCTACACTCCATGAACAAGATCAAGTTAAAGAATTTACTGAGCAACTCACAAACTTAAATATTTCATAATTAAAACATTGTAATTTTTATTTTTCAATTTGTAATTTTTTTAAAATGTAATTTAATTTTGTTGTAAATTTTTTTTAAATGTAATTGTAAATTTGTAATAATGTAAATATAAAAAATGTAATTCATTAATAAATAAAAACTTAATTTAATTATATGCATTGTTATTTCATTTATTAAGTTGTTGAAGACTTGAATGTTGAATGTTGTCATGTTGATTATTGAATTAAATTTAAATATTGATGGTTGAATGGTCGCATGCACTAGCAGACGGGCTGGGGAACCGTGCCTAGGCTAGCAACCAGGTCATTGAGTTAGCTGCTAGGTCATTGGGCCAACAACCGGGTTGTAGTGCTGGGTCCCGGGAAGAAGAGCCGAAGAGAGAAATGGGTTGTTGGAGGTGGCGAGGGGGAAGGCCGTGTGGGCCGGCTGGGGGAACGATCATCAGGTCATAGGAGGGGGGCCACAGGTCACTGGGTCGTGCAGTCGGCGGGGTGAACGGTCGTATGGGTGGGCAGGCAGGCTAGGGAACCGTGCCTAGGTCGATCGATGGGTCATTGAGTCGGCCACTAGGTCATTGGGCCAACAGTCGGGTCATAGCACCAGGTCCTGAGAAGAAGAGCTAAAGAGAGAAGTGGGTTGTACGAGGGGGGGCATGGGTGGCCAGGTCATGCAGTCGGTGGGGGAGACCGGTCGTCGGGTCATTGGGTCAACCGTCGGGTCGCAGCACCATGTCCCGAGAAGAATGTTGTTATTTGTTAATTAAATAATAAATTGATTAAAAAATCTTTTTGGTCAAAATCGTGTCATTGACCGACACAAATAGTATTTTGTCATACCACGGGTCATGTTTAGGCCGACCCATTGGTGGTGTGAGCCATGTTGGCATAGCACAAATAATATCGTGTCGGTGTAAAAATCATGTCATGCCTTGCCAGTACGACACGATTGACTACTCTAGGTGGACTTTCTCCAAACGTACCTTACCTTGTGTTTGTTTGGACAATTTCGTGTCTAAGGTGAGGTGAGTTTATAATTTTTTAAATTATATAATTTATGATAGAAAAATAATGATTGTATATTTTTGAAAGTTTGTGATAAATAATGAATAAAATATATAAAATAATAAAAAATAATATTTATTATAATAATATAATGATAGTTTTTTTAGAGTTATGATAAATAATAAATAAAATAATGAATAGTATTTATTATATTAATGTAATGATAGTATTTTTTTTTGAGAATTATGGTAATAGTATTTTTTGGTGAGTTGTATCTAATGAATAGTAAATAATGTAAAAGTTATTTAGTAAATGATATTGTAGAACATTATTATGCATAGTAAAATTACATTTACAGACTCATCAATTGATTGGTTGTATTGATTGGCATCAATTGATTGGTTGTATTGATTGACCTGTACTTGCAAACATTGTTTTGAAGTCATTTTTACCCTTTTTGCAAGTAAGGTTGGTCCTCTTTTTCTTTTCAATCACTCTATCGTAAGTTTGTTTGTTTACATCACGTGATAGAGTAGATGTCTGCCTAGGATCAAAAGAAGGTGGTTGCAAAGGTATTTCTTCATAGGGTATTTTTGATGTATCTGCCAACGTTAATTCTAATTGTCGTGTAAAATACAGTGAAGACGATTATGGACTTAAAGTTTCATCTAAACTATGAACAATGTCATTATGCAACTCTATTTTTGGATGTCATGACTCTTCGATACATACTGCATGCAATTCATTCACGTTACTGTATAACAATATATTTGCTGAAAAAAGTTGAATGTCAAACACATTAAAATCATTGGAAAAAACACCCACACATTTATTGAATATAAACTAAATGTTTTTACCAAGTTGTTTTTCTTGATGACATCATCATAATAACATTACTATAACATATAGTAATGAATTAACAAATTTGTCACTATAAGGTATTTATCGAGATAGATTTAGTCTATCAAGTATTATATAATGACAAATTTATGCCTTCCAGTGACAAACATATATGTTGAAAATGTCTATTTGTACTTTTATGACGTACTTTTATGACGGTATAGGTAATTTTCAAATAGAAAAGATGGTAGAGTTGCACATTTAGGGTTTTTATGAAGCTGGTGAATGATTTGATCGATGTGAAAATGGCAAATAAAGACATCTTAAATCACAATAACATTTAAGGTGTTCCTTACCATAGTCCAAAGTGTTAAGATCGATGGCTTCACTACAAGAGGGAGTGAATAGTGTGTGAATCAAATAGTTATTCAATAAAAATCACAATTAAAACAGTAAAATAAAACACAAAATTTATAGTGATTCATCCTAAAATTAAGGTTAATCTACTCCTCAAGGCCTGTCTTTAAGAGTTTCACTAACTCTGAGTGTTTTGCAAGTTTACACTCTAACTTTTACATCTCTTTGTTTTCAGTAAAGAAAAACCCTTTTGACAAGGAAACTACCTTATTATCCTGCAAAGATCCTCACTATATAGTTCTCATCATAGCATGGTGAGAAAGCTTATTGTTATAAACTATTGCACAACTTGTAAGACCTCTTTGTGGGACACTAAAAACACAAAAACGAGAACACGAGTATTCACACAAAAGACACGTAGCAAGAGCATACGAAATTTGCACACAAAAACCCTTTAGTTGCTCCTTCCTCCTGTCTTTTTATAATTCAGTCCACTGTTATAAATAGAATGTTGTCTTCCTTCCATTTGTCATTAACTGAATCTTTCAAATTCTTTATTAATTTAAATTCTTGCTCTTTCTGATCTTCATCATCATCCTTTGATCCTGCAAAGAAATACCCTTAAAATCTTAGAGTGAAAGATTCTGTATTATGTAGAAATCAATTAACAATTAGATGAATTTTCTATTTAGGTTGAACGAAATCTTCGTTTTCCCACGAAATGTCTAAACCTATATTACAAATCTTCTATTAGGCATTTAAGCTTAGACCTATAAAATTTCAAATATTAAGAGAATATGTCTAAAGAGATCAAAACATTCGTTTAATTCTCTTGTAACACAGACAAGTAGATTAACTATAACAAATTGTTCGTTGATCAATCACAAAACATTTGTTTAGTACTTATACATAAAATTTATTTAACTTAGTTATAACGAAATACCTATTGACCAAAGTTAAAACATTCGTTCAATGTCGCAACTCAATTGTCTACTATACAACACTTCCGTCAATGTAACTCTCTTTAAAAAGAAAACTTCCATACAATTAGTCAAAACTTCTGGTATATTATACCTGAAAAAAAATTATACTTAATATTATCAAAACCTATTTTCCAGGCATAATATCTTGAACGACTCTTGGCTAATAATAGTCTTCTTAGGCCTTGTTTAAGGTTGACTTCAATTAATTTTTAAAATCACTTTTAACATCATTATTATTATACAAATTTTAACATATAAACTTTCATCACCTTAATTATTATACAACTTTAACTCTATTTACAAAATTAACCCCAACTTCAACTTTATCCAACTCCCAAAACCAACTAAAATGGACTCCAAACTTAAATTTATCATAGACAGCTTGAGTGGAAGATAGAGCTAAAGGTGGAGGAAATATCAATAAATGGTAAAGTAGAACAGATGGTTGCAGCCGGTTCAAAATTTCACGAGGACTTTGGATGATGTCAAAATTAAGAACCCTATTTAATGGGTCGAAGTTTTGTATCGAATTGAAGATACCCTAGGATATTACATACTGTCTTCTTCGATGTAAGGCTCCCCCCTCCTCAACTCCTTGCATAACCCTCTCTCATAACCCAAACCAGCTTCATTCTCAAAGCATAAATCAAGAACTTGGGTGTCCAGCCAAACAAATCCTATCAGACATCATCATACACAACACACCATAATGACTAAGGATCTCCTAAGTTCCAAACGGCCATGTCATATGTAACGTAATTCAAAATGGTGTAGCAACTTTTAGGTGGACAAGAGGACTGCTGCTCAGTATATGAATCACCAACAGAATCATGTCATCAGAGAGAAACTGTCACTAGCTGCATTTGTTCAAGTCTTTTACACAGGGGCTAGGTCATTAGCTGCATTCAGCAAGGTATCAGTTATTCATAAAAGGGGATTCTTCACATCAACCTAACTTTCTTGTGTTGCAAAACCACATCGCGGATCCCTCTCCCTGTGACACAGAAGGTTGATGATGCCGGTCGAAGAGAAGGCGACTTGTCAATATAAGCATGGCGTTCATTGCCATTCCAATACAAAATGACTCGGTTTGTGCATGCATGAGACCAACTATCACCTAACAAGCAAAGAAAATATGGTCATATAACTAATTAGAATTAGTATTAGGAGATGCAACTGCAAATAATAAACTAGATGTTCTGTCAAAAAATATCTGCTCGATCATGCTTCAAGAAAAGTAAAAAAAGTTCATATTTTACACATCAGTAGAGTGCATAAATTAGATGTTGGAGGAAAAAAGCACATAACAAAGATTACTCATTGGATAGAAACATGTGACAGTTCTTAAAAGAATCCCAAAATATTTAAAACTTGTACAATTTCTGTAAGAAAGGGCAACTTTGCATGTTACATTACCAAGTGCAAGAGTCAAATGGAATGAGCCTTCCGTAAATTTTGTGGTTACTTGGTTTAACAGAACCACCTGCAGATTGAAAAACAAATTAGCGAAGACACCAAGAAAAAACAAAAATCAAGACCAAGGACACCCAATTGGCAAAAAGTAGGGCATAGTATCAGAACAAAATTGTGGAATAATCACCTATCCATTTCAGAATGAAAAAAATAAATTCCATGCTTGTAACTTCAACCATGACAGATAACAATATTCTCTTTCTAATACTTACTGCCAGATTAAAACATTTAGCAACTTTCATCAGCTTCAAAGACATTTCACCAAGGACTCGAGTCCTAAGAGCTAAATTATCAAAATCTTGACGGAAATGGAAGCTGATACTATCAATTACAATGATCTTCACCTGCGGAATCATAAGACAGTAATGTAAAAAATACTAAAATCAGAAAGTATTAATCAGCCTATATCAAAGGGCTTCTAACTTCTAAAATATGAATCCCACAAATGAACAGAATGGAGTAATGTAGCATTGCTTGATGTTTGTGTACACACCTCCCCATTGCTGCAGAAGGTTCTCAGAACTCCCTCTGGGTCCTTGGATCACCACACATCCACTAAACTCAATGACAGCAAATAATTTTCCTAAATCCTTAAAAAACCCCCTGTTTCACCTCAACCATGACCCCTTTTAAAACCTACCCAATGATCTCCAGTTGACTAAATCCCAGTGTTGTGAAGGATTTTCATCAAATTCTAGACACATCATGTTTCATGATGTTGGAACACAAAAAATGGGTAGAAGTAAAATGATTTCACTATGATAACATAAGGCCTATACGTATAAAGATTATATAAAGACAACAAACACATCATAGGCAATGTGAGATTAAACCTATATACAACACAACACTACTTGAAACCTATATAAAGATCCATTTATTCACAGATTCTAATACTCCCCTTTCAACTAGAACAGCTTGCTTACAATAGACTTATATATAAACAAATTATAACAAATTAAATAAGAAAATATATAACAAACAAACACTAACTAGAAGTAGAAATTATACATGTGTAAACAAATTATAACCACACTTTAATAGATGTAAACATTAATACATTGTTGACATCATCAAACTCAATGAACAAACACTTATACATACCAAAAAATTGTGTACAAATACTTCTACAATATAAATACAAATGTCGATCCTGTCCAACATCAAGACTAATATTGTAGAGAATAAATAACTTTGACAGAACAATATTGCTATAGCATAGAGACACGAAAAAAAACATAACTAATTCAGTTGAAAATTGATAATAGAATACTAAACATTATTTTTCTGTCATTTTTTTTACCCTTTCTTTTAAACTTCCACCATTTTTTTTCCCTTCTCTCACTTTCTCCTTTTCCTTCTACAAATGTTTTACTATCTCCTTTTTCATTTTTTTTTTCTTTTTCTTCACTTGCTCTCTCTTCCCCTCACCTTTTTTTTTTCTTTTTATTCTCTCCCCTCTCCATTTTCCCTTTAATCTTCTATCTGAAGTCAAAAGTAGAGGCAACACCAGTTGTGAAACCTCTATTGAAGATAAACCCTTATTCATGGTGATGAGAGGTGGAGATGACAATGGCTACTAAAGTGAAGAAAGAATAGTGAAGATAGGTTTGGGGCTAAGACGAGGACTTTGGCTGCATTGTCACCACAATTTCAGGTCCGCAATGCTTCCTTCCAAACATAATGGTGAGGTAAAAGGTGTAAATGAATGAAAACAAAAGAGAGTATACTGTTCAGCTTAAAGTGTTAGGGTTATAGTATTCAGCCTAGACGGGTATTCCAATCCACTAATGTATAGGATCCATGTATATGTATATATGTACTCTATGTTTGCTAATGATACAGGCTAATCCTGGTTTTTACCCTAATTAACTACAATCGTCAATAGAAACTGATGAAAAAGTTTTAAAAAATAACCATTAAGAAAAATCAACTCAAGACATCCACAAGATTTGATTTCAAATGGTGCCACACTGTCATTTTTAAGTATCGTTGAAAGCCAAATATCAAAACTCATGAAAAATTCAATGAACATGAATTCTACAAGATAAAATATCCCATGGAAATTTTACAAGAATTTCGAACTAACAAAGGCTTACATGTCTTTGCTCCGAAAGGAACTTTTCTAAATGGTTGATTACGGCTATTTGCTCAGTGTAACTGCAGACACGAAAATAAAATATATTGGCCAGGAAACTGTTTGGATTCATCTGTTCGTGAGATGTTTGGGAAGACATTCTTTTCAATACAAATTTGTCAAGTATATCCTCCGTACAAGCTTGAGCAATTTGATATGCACGTTCAACCATGAAGCTTCCTTCTGTGTCTAGTGTCATGGGAAGGCAGTTACCAATCATAACAAACTGAAAAATGTTGCATAGATCAAGAAATACAGATATTAATGTCTACCTATATAAATGGCTTTACCACCTAAACCACCAAAATCTTCAGGAATTTGGACATTAATTGCAAGCTGCATCCTGTAAGGTGTGATAGGAATCATCAGTTAGCTCAATAAGCATCTCAAGATATTAAGACATGCACAAGAGATAAGCCATACCCCAGCTGTGTCTTGCCAATACCTGGAACACCACCTGGAAAACTACATGTCATAAAACTACTAGAAAGAATTCACATGACAATAGTAGGATGAATTCCAACTACAAATGGTATGGCTGTCAACTAGGATCATTATAGCATATAAGACCCATGTAAAAGAAAGCAACATATTAAGACAATGGTGTAGCCACTAGATTATGACAAAATCAGCTTCGAGCTAATAATGACTATTTTTACAACTGAAAATCCCATTGAAACTTCTTACCTATTTCAGTAATTTCCTTACAATGCACTCCACCTCCAAGTATGCCATCCAAATCTTCACAACCTGTGGTAATATGTCTTTGAGTTTTTTCCTCTGACAACATATCCCAAGCAGTCTGAGCTCCTGCATGAGGCAAAAACTTTCTTTCATTGGAACAACCTGCATGAATAGATACATATGTACAAGTTTATCAAAAACAAGCAAACCATTGTAACATGTACACAAATATACCAGGAAATTAAACACAAAGAGAAGTATGTTCAATGAAAACACCTTTAACGTGATTTTATCATTTACTGTAGATATTTTTGATATCCAGTTTTTGACTTGAGATATTAAACATGGAAACAACAATGAAGATAAAAATAAGGAAAACTATCCTCAATAATGTTATTGAACATAGGCATCAATAGCTAGGAGTGTGAACACATTATCATTAAAATGAAATTTAAAAACACTTCTTTGTTTTTCCAGTTGTGTATGTGTTATTCAGGATATGCACAGGTAAACATTAAATGTGCTAGCTACATATATAAAGAAATCCTTCCATGCATAAAACAATCAATATGGACCAAAGAGTAGTGTTTATAGTCCAGAATAAGACAACAAAATCAAGGAAAAAGTTGACAAGGAAACAATATAAGCGGTGGCATATAAGTCTTGTTTATTTTCTCAACTCCAACTTTGGTTTCAACTCTGCACAAACTCCTATATGTTATCATCATCGCACAAACTCCTATATATAAATTTTTACTTCATAATTTACTATGTAACTCTATCATCGTTTGCAAAACTATCGTTGACTTCAACTCCCTACAATTATTGAAGCTAAAACTAGAACTAAAGCTGATAAACAAATGAGTCCATAGTGTCACAACTTGTCCAACCTAATGGATAGAAGCTGCCATGAGTATCAAGAAATCCATAAAAGAAACATGAGACATCCATGCTAGGTCTTTTGTTGTCAGTTTCAATGGTTGATAATCAAGGCAACATGGCTCATTTTTTGACTCATTCGAAGATGGGAACATTGTGAAAGTTCAGATCGTGCATTAGAAGGGGGTGAATAACATCTTTAAAAATAATCGTAAATTCGTTTGTAATCAACTCAAGTAATATGCACAATAAAAAAAGTGAACACAAGGATTTTTTAGATGGTTCACCAATAAGTTATGTCCACTCCCAAGCTATTTAAGCTTAAGCCTAAATCTAATCCACTATAAAGAACAAATTACAAAAGATGTTTAAGGTCAAGCACCAAACCAATCAATTATAAGGGTTTAAGGTCGCACCCTTCAACTAACATCCAAGGATTTAAGGTCGAATCATTCAACTAACCAAGTGTTTCAAGTCAAATACTTAAACCAACCT
Source organism: Amphibolis antarctica (assembly GCA_024699675.1). Classification (NCBI taxonomy): domain Eukaryota; kingdom Viridiplantae; phylum Streptophyta; class Magnoliopsida; order Alismatales; family Cymodoceaceae; genus Amphibolis; species Amphibolis antarctica. The sequence goes on from JAMKPZ010000130.1 coordinate 64,193, forward strand.
AAGGATTTGAGGTTGAATCCTTCAATCAACCAAGTGTTTTAAGTCGAACACTTAAACCAACCCTAGAATTTGAGGTCGAATCCTTCAACTAACCAAATGTTTTAGGTCAAGCACTTAAACTAACCCAAGGATTTAAGGTTGAATTCTTAAACCAACCCACTTGAATTTTAAGGTCAAAACTCAACAAACCAACGAAAAACCAAATGATAAAACCAATTATAAATGCATGCTCGTGTGTGTTTTTCTGTAAGAAGGAGAAAGAAACTTAAGCATAAGAAAAGCAATTGCAAATCCACAAAAGATTATCGATGAGCGTTGAAAATTTGTCTAATGAGAGCCTTAGAATGCACAAGTTTGTATGTCAAAAGATTGGGTTCTTAAGAACTCTAAACAAGGTAATATTTATAAGATAAACATGCTTAAATGGCTAATTAATGACTAGTTTGACTTGGAGAAAATTTTTCCAACTATATTTTTCATTTCGGAATAATGAATTATATTCTGATTTTTTCTGAAGTCAATTCAGAATAACATTTTGCTGAAAACAGTTATTCGAAATTGACCTAGGAGGAATTTCTATGATGGATTTCCTTATCTGGCTTTCATAGGGAAATAAAGATAACCAATCAGATATTTGAATTATATTCCATTTTTAACTGTCTAAGGTATATTAAGTGTAGTTTTTAAGTTAAGTGTGATTACTTTAGTGGACAGATTTTCCTATGATTTGGATGGAAAATCCAATGGTTCCTTACGAAGTGTCCGGTGCCTTTGCACGGATGTTCCTAAATGAACCGATCGACTTAACTAGATGGATTTTCCTATTATCTTGGACGAAACTTCTATTGGTCCTTAGCCTCTTCCATTTTTTGTCACTTCTACATCAACGGATTTTCCTGTGGTTTGGACAAAACTTCTATTGCTACTTAACCAGTTTCAGTCGTTTGTTGCTCCTGCATCAATGGATTTTCCTGTGGTCTGGATGAAACTTCTATTAGGACCTAGCCATTTTTGTGTGGAGTGTCCATTTGGTCTTGGTGTTTCTTCAAACTTCCTAACATGTGTCCTTTATGACTTCTTCAAAGCTTCATGAATCATTGAAGCATTCACGCAACTCATTCATACAATACTAAATGTTTGAACATTATCAAAACACACTCAATGAGGAATTTTATACTTAATACATTGTAGTGGGAATCAAGTGAGAGGAAAGGAAGTAGTAGGAGAGGAGTCTTTTAAGTGCATAATGACACATGACATGCAGTTGGATATTAATTTCCATCAATACTCAAATGGCCAAATTGGAACATGCAAGTAAAATATTCAGAGTTAACATTCAAAAGTGATGATGAAAATTGGCATCCAAATAAAAGCCATGGCCTAGGCTACAAAAGAATATTCGGTGAACCCTTTTCACCAACTATGCTGCCCAAACCCAATCGCTTACATCCATGTATCAACCATAAAGGGAACCAACCCAACTCACTCACATGTCAAGTATGGATAAGGTGAACATTGTAAAATGTTGAAGTTGTCTATTGAGAAAAAAGAAATAAGTACAATATTTGATGTATTTATTCATAAGCATAAAACCTCTTTATATAGCGACTACATAGAAACACCAAATAACACTTAACCAATGTGAGACTAAACCTACTTATACATGTAATCTTAATACATTTAGGTCTTGTAATTATGAATGAATATATTCAACCTTTCACCTATTTCTTCTTTCTCAACATGGTACCAGAGTGTTAAGTTTGAGAATCCAAAAATAAAAAACCCTAGGTGGGAAGGACGAAACCTTAGTCATCACCCTTCTTTAACCACTCCCAACCTCCATTGTAGTCTACTCTTCCTCTGTACAAACCTCAGTAGTCATCCTCATCTCAACCATCTACCATTGAAACCCACCTCCCTATTCGGATGTGTTTCACCTCCCATGTTTAGTTTGTCATTTGCTTTTCTTTGAAAACCCTAACCCTAACTGTCAATCTCGATGGGTGTCATTTTCTCCTTGCATGAATCTGATAATGTGTGCTCTCTCTCTTCAGTTGCAACTTCAACTCATCTCATGGTTTCTTTGATAGAAAACCTTCTCTAATGGCCCGACCCCTATCAAGATCTATTACTCTTTCCATTACTTATAGCTCCATCAATGTATACCTATGGTAGGTGACATCTTCTCTATGCAATCTTTAACAAGCACTCCTTTTCTTATGTAAGTTTGGTGCCTCCTCTATCAACCTCCATTACTTCATCTATGGCCACTAATCACCCCACCATCCTTTTCACCATTGCTTGCTCTCATTAAGGTTGTAAATGGAAAGAGTGCAAGGAGGAGAGGAAAGGAGAAAAGAAAAATTGGAGCATGCACAAAAAAAAAGAGAAGAGGGAGCTAAAGAGAGAGAATGAGAAAAAAGAAGAAGGGCAATGTGAGGATAGCAAGAAAAAAAATAAAAAATGAAACAGAAAAAAAAAGAATGAAAAATGTTTAAAATATTCTATTATCAATCATCTAACTATTTTTTAGGGTTCGTGGAATACTTTAACCTAAAAATCCACACTACTTTTTAAGAATTGTGAAATACCTAATATTAAAAATCTATATTACTTTTAGGGTTTATGGAATACCTTATATTAACAATCTACATTAAATATCTTTTATTAAATGATTAATAATGATTACATTAGTAGAAGTATGTGTGTAAGTTTCAATATATTTGCTTACATAACATTGCTACTACTTCTAAATCCCTATCTATTATGTATCTCATTGTTTATTTTGTTTATATATAAGTCTATTACAAGTTGGATGCTCACACTTAAGGGTAGTGTTAGAGTCTAAATGTGATAAGGTTATTGTGTAAGTCTAGTCCCATATTAGTTAAGTAGTATTTGGTGTTTTTATATAGGGTACGTTTGGAAAGAGCTTTAGCTAACTCTAAAAGTTGAATCGAGTTAGAAATGGGAGTTGTAAAACAAATGAAGTTGAAACTGTATAATAATTAATATGGTAAAAGTTTACATGTTAGAGTTTATGTAATGATAATGATGTGTGAAAGTTTGTACGGAGTTGGAACTGGAGTTTGAGGAGTAGTTCCAAAACAAAACCATAACTTCTATATAGAGAGGTCTTGTGCTTATAAATGAATATATCAAATATCCCACCTATTTCTTCTTTCTTGATGGAAACAACTATTTTATTTGGTCACCAAGTTTCCAAATTTTTATTGCTACACATTTACAAGTGAATTACCTTATACACCTACCACATAATGTAAAGCACAATTCTTATAATGATTGATATGTCGATGATACAACTATGGTAATGTGAATAAAAAATAATAATAATGCCCAATATTATAAGAGGATTTATGATGCTAAGGCCTACAAAAAAGATTTAGGGCACATTGATGTAGATGTATGAAAATAAGAAAAACATTTCTAGGTTTTTTGAGATATACAAGGAGATTTCTACATAGTGCATGGGAAAAGAAGACCATTCAAGAGTACTTTGCCACACTACACATTACTAGAGGAGTTAAAGGTTTATCAACCTTTGACCTCCAATTTAGCAACTACGAAGCATTACTAAGATGAATTTGCTATTACTGCCTACTTGTCAAGCTCAAATCTAGAGGTCATGTCTCAAGTGCAGGGTAGATACTTGGAGTTGATTCCACACCAAATCCAAAGACCATTTTAGCTTGTAACCTTTAGGTTTCAACTTGCATGGGCACATATGCATGTGATCACATTGCCATGGTAGCTACTCAAGGCCAAGGATGTAGAAAAAGTCATGTAGATAGTTAAGGACACACTATGAGTTTTGTAGGCACACAAACCATTGATTTTTTTTTTATCTTTTTTTTAAAGTGTAGGGAAAAGCTTAGGAGACCTTGTTGTGATCACACACAAGAAGATCGAAGAATTGGGAGGAACAAGGAGGATCGAACCACAAGAACAAGAACAATTTGTGGTTCAGTAGAAGCCTACCCTACAAGCGTTTCAGTGGCTCTCTTTACTATTTCAACACTGGGGTTTACAAGTTATAACATATATATAGGACACATTAGAAAACCCTAATAACCCATTAAACTCAATAACAACTTAGGCAAATAAAAGAGACTTAAAATTTAAACAATCTCCAAATATATATAAGCCCAACAATCTCCCACTTGGAGACTGTTTCAAATTTTCCCTTCAAGAAACTTGTAACCCTGCCACCACATCATGCCTCCATTCTTCAAGTAACTTGAAGGTCAACTAAGGCCATGCATAGCCTTAGCTTCTGTGTATTGACAGTCTTAGTAAACATGTCTACTGGATTTTTGTTTCCTACTATCTTCTATAGTGTCAAACTTCCCTCTTCAATCAGCTCCTTGATGAAGTGATTCTTCACTCTGATGTGCTTAATTCTACTCTTGTAATTTGAATTTCTTAAGTTGATGTGCTTAGTTCTACTCCTTGATCAGTCAATTACAGGCTACTCCAAGGTTTCTTGAGTTAATTCTATCCATTAGTTTCTTCTTAAAGAAGGGGCATACGGATAAACTAAATTTTATTGTCCACAAAGCCCTTTATGCAATAAAGATTGGAAAAAAGGTGAATTGGGCAAAAATTATTTTATATCATTTGAGAAATGTGAAAACCAAATTATTTTACAGTACACTATTGCCTGTTATTTTGTTGATGCAAGATGTGGATCTAGGCCCTTTCAGATCAACAACACTGAACTTAAAACCCATTACCCACGAACAATTGAAAAAGAAAGGTAGTTTTGCTATCAGAATGGAATATATGGTTAAGGGCAAACAGGTGATGGAAGATCCTTCATCTTCATCTGTTCTAGCTACTGACAATACTGCAAATACTGATAATTTTGATATGTTTAAAGCTATTTCTGTGCTACAGACTGAAAATTCAGAGTTACGTGATCTAATAGATCAAATATTTCAGTAGTAACAATTACAACTAGAAAGTTTAAGGGACAATATGCATCAAATACAGCTTCAACAAACAGATTTGCTTAATCTCATGCATGAATTGCATGATTATGTTAAGGACAATATAAATTAATGACTTTATGATTATCTGTCTATAATATTTATTTTGACAATGACAAAAAGGGGGAAAATGGCTCAGACTTTAGACATATTTTCATATATACATATTTTCATCTATATTTCTGTTTAGTTTAGTTGAATGTTCAGTTTAGTTGAATTATTTTTTAGTTGAATGTATCAAATTATACTTGCTTGCTTCAAGTTTTGTCATCATCAAAAAGGGAAAAATTGGTAGGATTGAATGACTTCACTAAAGAGGGTGAACCTATAAAAAACTTAAAGGAGATAGTGAAAACTCTCAATGATCAACCCTGATAAGTGGGCTAGTCTTGGTTTAGAGTGAATCACTATAAAATTTTTTGTCTATTTTAATTTCTATTTTACTCTATTTTTCATTGAAAATTATTTCAATTCACTATTCACTCTCCTATAGTGAAGTCATTCGATCCTAACATCTTGTACAAAGGGTGACTCACAAAAGCATTTGTGGAGTGCAGGGATTTACTAGAAGTGAGGTGGACAATGTGAGAGGCAAGTTGTGTAGGCATGGTTGCATTAGAATTGGTTCTACAATGAAGTTCTTCTCAATAATCAAAGGAGAAAGTGGTAACTATGTTATGTTGTGTTTTCTTTTCAATTTTTTATCAAGAACATGGTGCATGAGATTTAATGGGTTGTCTTGTAAGAGCCTATGTAGTCACTTACAAATAGGTTTTCACTATTAAATGCAAGACTAATGGATTTGTGAATTGATACAAGGCTAGATTGGTAGCTTATGGGTTTACCAAGAGATATAGCATTGAGAGCTTTTGTAAGCATGGTTCAAGAAATTTGATAGTATTGTGATTGATGGAGGTTGTCACCATAGTATATTATCATTTAGTATCTTATAGGAAGACAAACATTGATTTTATGGTCCTAATAATGTATATAGATGATATTCTACTAGCAAAAAATGATTTTGGAGAAATTATTAATACGAAGGACCACTTGAAGAAGCACTTTATTACCAAGGACATGGACAAGCCTATATATTTTCTAGGTATTGAATTTACTTACTCCAAAGGAAAATTAACATTGACTCAAAAAATATGCACTTGATTTACTACAAGAGATAGAACTCTCAGGTTACAAACCTAGGAGGACACATTGATCTTAATTCTCTTTTCTAAGATAGTTCATCTGAACATTTGGAAGATCCACAAAAATATAGAAAATTGGTTGGGAAGCTAATCTAAATTCTCCTTTCTAAGATGGTTTATTTGAATTTTTGGAGGATCTACAACAATATAAAAGATTAGTTGGGTCTCTTTAATTATTACTCAACTAAATATAGCTTATGTTATGAATTTACTTAGTCAATTTATGCATGAGCCAAAGAAATCCACTAGCAAGGAGTGTGTGTGTGTGTGTCACCTACTTCACTTAAGAAGTGAAGAGCTCATCTCCTAAGTTGCCAATCTATAATTAGAACAAATCAACACAACCATCAATATATAATGGAATAGAAGATCAAATTAAGAATTGGGGCAACAAAAATAGATGTCAAAACTCTTAAGAATTGATTTTCTAGATATAAGTTCAAGAAAGAAAGTACAAATTTAGTCACTACCCTATCTTGAAGTGGAGAAGATGTGTTGTACTATAAATGATTTCAAGTGACCAATTGGAATGGCTATTGAGGCTCAAAGAGTATTATGATCAAGAGAATGAATAAAAACATATACAAGAGAAATGGAAAAGAAGATAGTTTATCTGAACTATTATACTTGTTAAGATAACCACTTAGATTACAAAGGACAACTACACATTAGAGCTCATACAAATTAATTCCCCAAGCTCATATGATAGGGCTTACTAAATATGTCCAAGCCTATTAACAATTGAAGAAGCAAGTTCACTAGATAGAAATGGAGGCCATCATGGGGTACATTGATGAATGTGAAACATTCTAGAAGATCAAGACTAATTACACCCATCCCATCAAATTGCTACAACCATTATTTCTTTCTAAACACATTTAGGAGGATCAATCAATGGACTTCATCAAAAACCTTCTTCCTATTCATGGATACACTATTATTATGGTAATCGTTGATAAACTCTCCAACCATACCTACCATACCACATTCTAGCATCCCAA